>CAKNYM010046142.1:0-10788 GCA_932195095.1 Andricus curvator
GGTCGACTCAAGCGTCATAGAAAGTCGAGCCGATCATGAGAGATGGCGGAACTGATCATTATAAAGGGTCGAATCGCTCATCATAGAAGGTCGATTTGGTCATATCAGATAGTCGACTTGATCTCCTCGCACAGTCGACCTGGCTTTCTTAAGGGGTCGATTTGATTATCCTACATTATCTATATTTGTTGTCCTTTTCGTACTCATTCCAGTCTCTCTCTTATAAGAGACTGGAAATTATAAAATTAAGTGCAACCTATAAAACCTGAAAATTTATATGAAATACATGAATTCTGAAAGCATTTTTTATTCTTTGTAGAGAGTCCGGTGTATGAGAGATAATTTGATATGCAAAAACAGTGCACATTGACAATATATTTTCGGGAGCACGAAAGGGTAAGGACACGGCACGCTGTCACACTGAGTTGTAAGATTTCAAACATTGAAGTGAATTCAGAAACCAATATCCCACATCTCGTTACTTTCTGCATCATCACGATTGTTTCTTAAACGAACAATTTCACAATTTCTTTACTTTTATTTTTTACACAACTTCTTACTTCACAATTTTTAGTAGTATTAAGTATTCCTACGTCGTTCTCAATCTTCGCTATATTACTTATAATACACTTATTTCTATTCGAAATAAATTAGGAGATGGCTATTATTACATTTCAAAAAACTGGATGCACTTTCCTTCCACCCCCACATACCTACTTCATACAATAGCACACTCATGACTAGTGAGTCAAACAATTTCATTCTCCTTCCAAAATCATCTAAGAATAACTTCTTTCCAAACTCCCACGCTTGCCTCATCACCACATTTGCCCTTCTCACTTCCACTTCCCTCCCTTATCCCTTCCCCCTCCTTTTCTGAACACTTGGACTTTTCCGCATTTAGCTCTAACCTGTTCTTATCCAGGTATCTTCTCAACCTCTTCATCATCTCCTTTGAGGCCTCCTCGCTTCTTGCCAGCAACACTATGTCATCTGCATACGCTAGTGACCAATTTCTAACCCGTCCTATCCTGACTCCTCCTACCACCCTGGCCTCCAGCTTACTTTCCATATCCGCTACTAAAATCGCAAAAAGCGTTGGGCTAAGCGGACACCCTTGCCTTAACCCCCTATCCATCCAGAATCCCTCCGAAATACCCTCCCGTCGTCTCACCTTATCTTTGGTCTCTTCATATATCTCGCTTACCCTCTCGAGCAGGCCTCTCTCCACTCCTCTATCCTCCATCGCCTCCCACAACCTCCCCCTATCCACCGAAGGAAACGCGCCTTTGAGATACACAAAAAACTCGTACACTCTCGACCCCTTCACCGCTAATTCTCTATCCACCACGTGCTGCAGAACGTAGATATTTTCGGTAGTACTCCTATCAGCCCTAAAGCCCGCCTGCGTCTCTGGCAATATTCCTTTCCCCTCGAAATCCTTGCCTCTATAATTTTCCTGTTTATCCCTATCTCCTTTCTTATACAGTGGCACTATTAATCCTTCTCTCCAGCCTCCTGGAAATCCCTGCCCCCTCCTTACTTTCTTCACTACCTCCTTCAGCCTCTCCCTAACCTCTTATGTACTAAACAGCCATGCTTCGTTCTCTACCCCATCCAGCCCTGCTGCTTTTGACCTTCTTAACTTCCTTATCTGCTTCTCTATCTCATCGTCATTCAACTCCTCCATCTCTGGCTCCCCCGTTCTTCTACTCCCACCATCCCTCTTCCTTGAATCTGAGCCCTGAAATGATTCTTCAAAAAAGTCCCTCCACTCCTCATTCCCTATCTTCTCGCTTATCCCCAGTCTATGCTTCACAAACCTCTTTATTATCTCCGAGACGTCCCCCTCTGTCTTAAAATTTCCTAACTCCTCTTCCAGATCTTTCTCCTTTTCCTGTTCTTTCCTCTTACAGATCAATTTAAACCCCTTCCTCATTTCTACGTACTCCTCCGTTTTCGCATTACCGTCTTTCCACGTCTCGTACTTCCTCTTCACCTTCCTTTTCATCTTTTTACATTCCCTATCCCACCACGGCTTCACCATTCCTTTCTTCTTCTTTCTAAATACCTTCTTCTGCGCGCACACTTTCACCTTCTCCTTCAGATCATCCCATATCTGTTCCACCGACTCCCCTTCAAAGCGTACCTTTCCTAACTGCTCCTGATACTTCTCGATCGCTTTCCTCGTCCAGGTCACCCTCTCCCCTATCGTGACTTTGTCCCCACCTTGCCTTCCGCCACCCTCCCCTCTTATACATAGTCTTAATGGCTAGTGTTCTGATTCCACCCTCCCCTGTACTGCGAATTTGTCCGTCTCCTCCCCTCCTTGCATATTCATCACCACATAGTCTATCACCGATACCCCCACGTTACTTACATATGTGTATTCTCCCTCTTCATCCCCAGTTGCCATACCATTCGCCACCGCCCAGCCTCTATCCTCCATCCAGTCCCTTACATTCGCTCCATTCCGGGGCTATTTTCTTGTTTGTATTATTCATTGATGAGATTGTACACCCAACTACCACCTTGATGCGCGAAATTTGTTTTGTCTAGTTGTAAAGTCAGTCTCCTCAAAACTTCTGTTACTGTGAAAAGGGGGGGGGGGGGGGGGGGGGAGCACAGAGAATGGAAACCTAGGAAGAGTCGCAATTGGTTGGCATTTTATGCTAAGAAGGTCACCAGTCTTCAGCAGCATTGTATTAGATAGGAGTTCATATGTTTCTATCTGCCAATTCCTGGCCTACCTCTAGGCACGGAACCAAAAACTTATACATATATATATATATATTAAAGTTTTTCTTGCTTGAAATATCAAAATTAAGATAATTGAAATAATTAAATTGAAGAATTACAGGTTGTAGAGAAAAATCCATGTATTTAAAGAAGAATCCAAGAAATATCGCGTCAAGGGAATCGTCATCAGTTCATTTTCCAAATTTTCAAACACTAAAGACTTGGAAATTCTCTAAAATTTTTGGAAATATCTTAATATAATTGAAAATTTTTTTAAATACTGTAAAATACCTGACAAAGTATCATAAAATGCTGTCAAAATTTCATGGAATCCCATATTTCTTGAAATTTGAGATTGGTTCCTTAGAATCCCTCCAAACGCCCCCCAAATTTCTCAAAAATACTTTGAAATTCTCTCAAATCATTGAAGACAATTGAAAAACTCCTTATAATATTTCAGGAAAAAGGAATATCCGTCAGATCTTTAAAATTCAATCATTGCAACCATTTCAAAATTTCTTAAAATCATTCCAAAAACCTCGGAAATAATCTTTAAAAAAAACTGCATCCATCGTGGCTCATCTTTGAAGCCAGAACACCCAACTGAAGCTCTGCTAGCAGCCACACAGTGCGCCAGAATCCAACGAAAGTGGCAAAAAATCGATTTTTTTTTGCATCTGTATAAAACTTGGTACACAGGGATTCTCAAATATGTATACCTTTGTCTGAAACTTCACAGAAGAAACACATTTTCAACTTTATAGCGATTTCAGAGTAACCTTTAGGGATCGTTCATAAACTACGCTATGCGTTTTTCTTTTGTTTAAATAAAGATGAGAATATCATTTCCGTGAAGTTGAAAAGGATACAACGATATAAACAAAAGAAAAAGGCGTAACGTAGTATATGAACGATCCCTTATCTGAGACAAAAATTCACTTCACGTGTTAAGATTCATCCACCACATGGGAAATGGTTACCATGTCAACTCTATTAAATCTTGTTCTGTTTCGACGCAAAAAAATTCAACTTTATCTACTTGAAAATGACCCGCAATCAAAATTCACTTCTGATTTTTCTGTGTTGAAATGAGGGTAGTTTTGGTGCCGCCGACTTTAAATTTAACATGAAAAGTTGAAAATGACGGATGCAATATAGCGTATATTTGTTTTGAAAAATGCTAAAACTAAGTATGGTACATCGATACTAGATTAGAATAAAAAAATCTTTAAAATGTAGTTTCTGCACGATCAACAGTGTTTGCAGAAAGTTCAAAAGACATAAGGAACGCAGTCACGATGTTACATGAAATAATAGAGCATAAGATGAACATTTCATGAAATTTCTTCATGAGTCTTTTTCGTTTGACTTTTTACGCACTATACATTTTGATCATCGTGGGTGTGGTGGGCCCACATTGGTAGTAAATATCCACCTAGAAACACTACCCGAATCGGGTAGTGAGGCAATGAACTTTCGAGTTCGAACTGCTAATCAATGTATGTATGTATACATTTTGATACAAAATTTGTTTTCAATCAGTTTTTTCTAATCCAGAAATTAATTTATTGTCTGTGTCAAGTTATTGTTATGTATGTATGAGCAAAAATCCCATCCTTTCAGCCATGTTAATAGACAATACGATGTCAATATAACATAATACTCTAAAAGTACATAATGCAGGGTGTCTAGATTCTCAAAATGAATTTACTTCATCGAAATTGGGTACCATGTTTAATGTTGACTGACCTTGGGATTACATTTGAGCTATCTTTAGTTTGGACCAATAGTAAATCTTTGGGATTCGTTATGAAAATTCTTGAATAAGAATCCCTATATTATATTTTACAGATTCAGGTACATCACGACCAGGCTCTTTTGCAGATCTGCAGATGCACAGGCCAGCATGTAAGTATATAATAATTTGTTTAACAAAGCAAAATTGCTGTGATTTAAAAAATTATTATCAAAATCCTTGTCCCTTGAAGCCTTTTGAAACAAGTTTCGAATTTTAACTCAAAAAATGTATATTCCTATAGGAAATTAATTTCGCATTTTTTCTCTAGATAAAATGCTGTAGCTTTTTTCGTCCTTGAAGCAAACTCGAAAACACCGCTTTTTCACCAAAAAAAAAAGTATTTCTATAATTTTGGAAATTCATAAAAATTTACGAAATTTTTGGAAAGCTAGGATAATTTACGGCAAAACCGATGATCGTCTCCCCCAGGATTTTCTGTCTTACCTACGTTTTTCTTCATTTCATTGAGAAATGGAAGAAAATTATAAAAATATACAACTTCACGAGGAACTGTAAATTGTAACGACTTACATGATAAAATTTTTTTTTAAATGAATGAAAAGTGTTTAAAAACTTGAAAAATATCCTAGACAACAAATATTACTTTTATCATTCGTTTATTGTGTCATTCATTCCAGAAAAAAAGTTAGACGATTAACAGGGGAATAATTGTTCAAACAAATAAAAATTGTTTAAACTATTGCCGAGTGTTTTGAGTTAGAAATATTTTTCTTGGAATTCATCAACTGTATCATTTATCCCGAAGAGCCTCGGTGGTTCAGACGATAGCACGTCAGGCTTCAGTGCAGGAGGACTGGGGTTCGATTTCTGACCCGGTATCAATTGAAATTTTTCTGTGTAATTGTTTCGGGGCTTTGATGGTTCGGAACCCACCTCAAACTGTATTTCCTCTCAGAAGAGGCTGGTTACGTACCAAGGTAGAGGCCCCATGTCGAGGGGACTAGCCGTGGAAGTCGAAGTCGATTTCAAGTAATAAACACACACACACACGCTTGCATAAAGCACTAGGACAGTGCTTCGAATCTGTGCATCCAACTGATGAGCTCAGACGGATCGCACCGTCCACCCTAGACTGGCCGTATTCTCCTTCTGCGGCTTGCTAGGGAGGCTGCCGAATGGCAGACTGGATGAGGGTCATTTTGCCTGTAACAAAGAAGCGCATCATTTACTGTGCGATTGGTACGCCTGGCACCTGAGAGGTATCTTTTCCAGAGCGTTTGAAAAAACGAAATCCACCGAGATCCAAAAATACTCGGTGAAGGCGGGCGGATTCGGAGTAATTACTGAAAATAAACACAATTGAGACACAATATGGTTTATAGCCTCGTTCATAACTTAAGTGCCAGGGAGGAATTCACGGACCCCCCCCCACACACAAAAAAATCATTTATCGAATATGAATGATTAAGTTAGAGGATATTCTCAAAAATATCATCTTTCGCATGAATTTTACATAAAAATGATATTCTGCATTTTTTTGGGCATAATCTGATCACAATACTAGGAGTTTGGGGCATCAAAATTAAAAGTTATTGCGTGAAAATTATACCTTGAACATTTCTCAAGAGCTGAATACTTTTTTTCATTTTTTTCGAAACCCGAGCTTTTCCCATTTAAAACCCCATGTTAATTTCAAAAGCCCGGGGGTACAGATTAATGTTGACGGATGTGAGTAAAATAACGCATTTTTTTCCATAAATTGAACACATCTGGAGGATTGCGGGGGGGGGGGGGGGTCTATGAACAAGAATCAAAGGTCGAATTTTTCATTGCATAGCAATCGATTGCCCCTGGTTCCTTCTTTGCTCTTCTCCCCAACCGTGAGATAACTTTGGGACTGACAAGGGATAGCCTGAGGGTCGAAATTCAAATCGAGGTCGCGTAAGCATAATTCGAAAAATTATCGAATTTCATTTGTCACGTGTTACGGCTTTTCTGTAAGTGCGGCCCGGTTTTAAACATACAAATTTTTGAAAATTGCTGCTTCCGTCACTGATTCACTAATGTCAGTCACGCGGCACGCCTGTCGTCGAGCGGCAGTGGCTCGGTGGTAGCGTTTCTGCTTGCGACTCCGCTGCTGTGGGGATCGAATCTTTTGGCTAGACATTTTTTTTACATAATTAAAAATTCCTAAATACATTATTCCGAATTTGATCGCTATAACCTGTAATTTAAACACAAATTATATCATATCAAAATAGTTCCGACTTTCAATATTTCATGAAGAAGGTTCAAAAAGTTAATTAAAGATACATGTCAATAATTGATAATATACATTATCATATAATATATGAAATACATAATCTTTTTCTACCAGCATAAGTATCATCACTTTCCATGATTTTGTCGCTTTGAAGACACCTATGTTTCACCAAGAACATCCACGGAATTAATGAGTTTCCTTGGTTCCGGTTTTTCCTGAATCCACGAGAACAACAATTAATTAATAATTTATTAATAATCAATGATTTATTAATAATAATTAATTGATTAATAATTTATTTATTCAATACAAAATTATTCGGAATATTTAATTATGTGAAGAGAAAATTTCTAGCCAAAAGATTCGAACCGTACATCAGTGGAGTCGCAAGAAGAAACGCTACCACCAGGCCACCGCAGCTCGGTAAGAGGCATGCTGCGTGACTTACACTTGTGATTCAATCACGGCAGCCACAATTTCCAAAAATTCATATTTTCAAAACCGTTTTAGTATCCTATTTTTATTTCCGTCCCCATTCAAACAAAAATGACATTGAGCCACAATGTGAGCAAGTGCATGAACATAAGTACTCACTTAGTTCCATGATCACACGGAGAAAAATGGAAGGTCATTTTAGCCATGCAGATGTGCAGACAGACTATATTGCAGGGTCAAATATAGGACAGCCCTTGAAGATGGCTAAAGCGACTATCTCTAGAAGGTTAAAACAAGAGGTTCAAATCCATCATCTCACAGTGTCGACTTGGTCATCTAGGACGGTCGACTCAAGCGTCATAGAAAGTCGAGCCGATCATGAGAGATGGCGGAACTGATCATTATAAAGGGTCGAATCGCTCATCATAGAAGGTCGATTTGGTCATATCAGATAGTCGACTTGATCTCCTCGCACAGTCGACCTGGCTTTCTTAAGGGGTCGATTTGATTATCCTACATTATCTATATTTGTTGTCCTTTTCGTACTCATTCCAGTCTCTCTCTTATAAGAGACTGGAAATTATAAAATTAAGTGCAACCTATAAAACCTGAAAATTTATATGAAATACATGAATTCTGAAAGCATTTTTTATTCTTTGTAGAGAGTCCGGTGTATGAGAGATAATTTGATATGCAAAAACAGTGCACATTGACAATATATTTTCGGGAGCACGAAAGGGTAAGGACACGGCACGCTGTCACACTGAGTTGTAAGATTTCAAACATTGAAGTGAATTCAGAAACCAATATCCCACATCTCGTTACTTTCTGCATCATCACGATTGTTTCTTAAACGAACAATTTCACAATTTCTTTACTTTTATTTTTTACACAACTTCTTACTTCACAATTTTTAGTAGTATTAAGTATTCCTACGTCGTTCTCAATCTTCGCTATATTACTTATAATACACTTATTTCTATTCGAAATAAATTAGGAGATGGCTATTATTACATTTCAAAAAACTGGATGCACTTTCCTTCCACCCCCACATACCTACTTCATACAATAGCACACTCATGACTAGTGAGTCAAACAATTTCATTCTCCTTCCAAAATCATCTAAGAATAACTTCTTTCCAAACTCCCACGCTTGCCTCATCACCACATTTGCCCTTCTCACTTCCACTTCCCTCCCTTATCCCTTCCCCCTCCTTTTCTGAACACTTGGACTTTTCCGCATTTAGCTCTAACCTGTTCTTATCCAGGTATCTTCTCAACCTCTTCATCATCTCCTTTGAGGCCTCCTCGCTTCTTGCCAGCAACACTATGTCATCTGCATACGCTAGTGACCAATTTCTAACCCGTCCTATCCTGACTCCTCCTACCACCCTGGCCTCCAGCTTACTTTCCATATCCGCTACTAAAATCGCAAAAAGCGTTGGGCTAAGCGGACACCCTTGCCTTAACCCCCTATCCATCCAGAATCCCTCCGAAATACCCTCCCGTCGTCTCACCTTATCTTTGGTCTCTTCATATATCTCGCTTACCCTCTCGAGCAGGCCTCTCTCCACTCCTCTATCCTCCATCGCCTCCCACAACCTCCCCCTATCCACCGAAGGAAACGCGCCTTTGAGATACACAAAAAACTCGTACACTCTCGACCCCTTCACCGCTAATTCTCTATCCACCACGTGCTGCAGAACGTAGATATTTTCGGTAGTACTCCTATCAGCCCTAAAGCCCGCCTGCGTCTCTGGCAATATTCCTTTCCCCTCGAAATCCTTGCCTCTATAATTTTCCTGTTTATCCCTATCTCCTTTCTTATACAGTGGCACTATTAATCCTTCTCTCCAGCCTCCTGGAAATCCCTGCCCCCTCCTTACTTTCTTCACTACCTCCTTCAGCCTCTCCCTAACCTCTTATGTACTAAACAGCCATGCTTCGTTCTCTACCCCATCCAGCCCTGCTGCTTTTGACCTTCTTAACTTCCTTATCTGCTTCTCTATCTCATCGTCATTCAACTCCTCCATCTCTGGCTCCCCCGTTCTTCTACTCCCACCATCCCTCTTCCTTGAATCTGAGCCCTGAAATGATTCTTCAAAAAAGTCCCTCCACTCCTCATTCCCTATCTTCTCGCTTATCCCCAGTCTATGCTTCACAAACCTCTTTATTATCTCCGAGACGTCCCCCTCTGTCTTAAAATTTCCTAACTCCTCTTCCAGATCTTTCTCCTTTTCCTGTTCTTTCCTCTTACAGATCAATTTAAACCCCTTCCTCATTTCTACGTACTCCTCCGTTTTCGCATTACCGTCTTTCCACGTCTCGTACTTCCTCTTCACCTTCCTTTTCATCTTTTTACATTCCCTATCCCACCACGGCTTCACCATTCCTTTCTTCTTCTTTCTAAATACCTTCTTCTGCGCGCACACTTTCACCTTCTCCTTCAGATCATCCCATATCTGTTCCACCGACTCCCCTTCAAAGCGTACCTTTCCTAACTGCTCCTGATACTTCTCGATCGCTTTCCTCGTCCAGGTCACCCTCTCCCCTATCGTGACTTTGTCCCCACCTTGCCTTCCGCCACCCTCCCCTCTTATACATAGTCTTAATGGCTAGTGTTCTGATTCCACCCTCCCCTGTACTGCGAATTTGTCCGTCTCCTCCCCTCCTTGCATATTCATCACCACATAGTCTATCACCGATACCCCCACGTTACTTACATATGTGTATTCTCCCTCTTCATCCCCAGTTGCCATACCATTCGCCACCGCCCAGCCTCTATCCTCCATCCAGTCCCTTACATTCGCTCCATTCCGGGGCTATTTTCTTGTTTGTATTATTCATTGATGAGATTGTACACCCAACTACCACCTTGATGCGCGAAATTTGTTTTGTCTAGTTGTAAAGTCAGTCTCCTCAAAACTTCTGTTACTGTGAAAAGGGGGGGGGGGGGGGGGGGGGAGCACAGAGAATGGAAACCTAGGAAGAGTCGCAATTGGTTGGCATTTTATGCTAAGAAGGTCACCAGTCTTCAGCAGCATTGTATTAGATAGGAGTTCATATGTTTCTATCTGCCAATTCCTGGCCTACCTCTAGGCACGGAACCAAAAACTTATACATATATATATATATATTAAAGTTTTTCTTGCTTGAAATATCAAAATTAAGATAATTGAAATAATTAAATTGAAGAATTACAGGTTGTAGAGAAAAATCCATGTATTTAAAGAAGAATCCAAGAAATATCGCGTCAAGGGAATCGTCATCAGTTCATTTTCCAAATTTTCAAACACTAAAGACTTGGAAATTCTCTAAAATTTTTGGAAATATCTTAATATAATTGAAAATTTTTTTAAATACTGTAAAATACCTGACAAAGTATCATAAAATGCTGTCAAAATTTCATGGAATCCCATATTTCTTGAAATTTGAGATTGGTTCCTTAGAATCCCTCCAAACGCCCCCCAAATTTCTCAAAAATACTTTGAAATTCTCTCAAATCATTGAAGACAATTGAAAAACTCCTTATAATATTTCAGGAAAAAGGAATATCCGTCAGATCTTTAAAATTCAATCATTGCAACCATTT
>CAKNYM010046143.1:0-30830 GCA_932195095.1 Andricus curvator
TTTTTTTTTTGCTGAAAATGATCAGTGATATATAATTAATTGAAAAACCATTAAACATGGTGAAGTGTTTAGCAGTGAACTGTGATTCTGGTTACAAAAAGAAACGGAGTTCGGAGGAGCAAACTCAACGGTTTTTTTATGTGCCAAAAGAAGAAGTGTCAATCAAAAAATGGCCAAAAGCAATTTTTTTAAATAAGCATTAAAGCATTAAGCATTAAAGTCAAAGAAGGTCAAGCGGTTTGTGAGAGACATTTTGCAGAAAGTGACATCATCCGCGAAAGAACAATTATTACTGGTCCTGACGGAACAGTTTTAGCTAAAACAGTTATTGTATGAATTTAATTACCGTATTTATTTTCCTTTGTGTATATATTGCTTTTTTTTATTATGTACTTTGAAATAAAAATTCCGCCATAGTTTAAACATGAATTCGTGGAATAAAATTAATAGTTTTAAAAAATAATAATAATTTAAAGAACTAAATAATAATATCTTTAGCTCCAAAAAATATATTTTCTATTTACAATTTGTAAAATTTCAAATATAATGCAAAAATTTGTATATGAGTATCAATAATTCATCATATGTGACACGATCTGAAGAAAGACCCCTAAGCGGCCAAAAATCGATTTTGTGATTTTTAATGTTTTACGTAGATTCGAACTTGCTCTTTAAGATGGTATAGTTTAAAAAATTCCATCATTAATAATTTATTCTGTACAAGCGTGTAAACATTGTCGTACTATGTCGTTCTATCGACCCGTCGCCACTTCTCCTGCTTCTCCTCTAAAATTTACGTTTGGCCGCTTAAGGGTCTTTTTTCAGATCGCGTCACATATTCTCTTGGCATACTATTTTATATTGGCTATTATTTAAATTTGAGAACGCGCTATACTTATTTGTGGTAAAAATTTTTTTTTATTATTAACAAAATTTTAATATTGAATAAATAAATTTTAAATAAACTATTTTTTATAGACTCCATATAAAAGGCCGCGACTTCGAGAAGGAGCCGTACCAAATTACTGTTGTGTTTTACAGAAAGTTATAATTTTTTGAAATGCTTGTTGCATTCATTTTATTTATTGAAATTTTATATTACATATCAGATTCATATGAATTATACTTTTTTAATTTAAGAATTGCCTTTTTATTAATCTCATATACATACCTCTTGATTATTACCATTTTTATAATTGCAAAATAATTTGGTAAGTTACTTAATAATTAATATTAAATTAGGTACATGAATTTTTACGACGCAAAAACCTTTTAATTTTAATTTAAAATCGTGACACTAAAGTTCCTAAATTAATTAATTATTTAATTAATAACAATTTTATTGTTATTACTTTGTTTAAATTTGGAAAATTTGTTCGTATTGCTTTCACACATTTAATCACTTAGAAACTTAATATATTTCACTTTTTTCGTTATATATTTTATACTAGTATATGCCAAAAACATTTAACTTCTTTTTTCCATTAAAAAAACACGAAAAAGTGGTTCAGATTTAAAAATAAACATAAATATTTGTATTTTTGCCATGTATTTTAAAGAAAGTCGGCCCTATAGGTAATCAGCGCCACGATTTCGCCTGGTGGCCGTGATCCACCTTTCAGCCAACTTTTATAATACAGGCCTCCATGAAAGTGCCAGGGGGCTGCTTTTCAGCAAAGCAACACAACAAAACATCAATTATGTGCGGTTATGTTGCAAAAGCTGACAAATACGTCGACATTTTGCTTTTACGCTTTACGCCCGACAGATCGGCGCGGATTTTAAATCTTGAAAACTCCAATTTTATATGAAGTACGCTAATTAAATTTTTAATCGAGTAATTGTGCAAAATGCATTGTTATCCTTATAAAAATTATCATTAGTGTGTTTAACAAGAAATGTTTTAAATTATTTTCTATAATTTTTAAAAATAGTGTGAAAGATTGTAAAGAAAATTTTTGCAATTTTGCCATATTACATAATTTTAGAAAAAATGTGAGTAAGTTGAAGAGATATTCAGAAATTTTGAAACGATTCGAAAATAATTAAAACTTGTAAAGAATTTTAAAGGATTTTATAAGGTTTTACGAAAATGAAAAAAGTTTTTTTTAGGTTCTCACGAAAAATTAAAATAATTTTTTATTTCGAAAAATTAATTGAGGTTTTGTTGTGTTGCTTTGCTGAAAAGTAATTGCAAGGCTATAAGAGTTGAAATTATAGAGAATTACTAATGATTTGAATTTCGAAATTCATCTCAGTGAAAGGATTATCCTTCGTGTATATACTGATATGACTAATTACAATATATCTAAAATTCGAGTATAAATTCAGATTTAAAATCTAGCTCAATTATCTCGACTTAAACTGTTCAGGGCTACAAATATAATCAAATAATCTTGCAATTCAGGCTCAACTAACAGTTATACAAGTAGTACTTATACTCAATGAAATATAATATATTTTTGTCAATTAATTTACACATTTGGAGTTTTTAAGATTTAAAATTCGCGCGCTGATCTCTCGGGCGAAAGCGTAAAAGCAAAATGGTTCTCTAGCCTATCATCGGATTTGGCAGTCTCACAACTCTTGCAGCATATACTTCACATTATCTGACAGCAAAGTGTGATGTTTCCCAAAAATGTGCCATTTGCTTCAAAATAAAGCAAACAGCATTATCTTTATACCGTAATTGCCATCGTAGGGCTGTCAATCAAATACAACAGTTGTTGATTTTGTAAACAAATGAAAGAAGTAAATATAAAACTTTGTCCTGGAAAATAATTTCGAATGTTTGTGTGTGAGAGAGAGAGTTGTTATTACTTAATGTAAAATATTACGATTCGTAGGTATTTAACAATCTTGTAATTTTTATTGAAAAAAGTTTGTTCTTCTCTGGAAATAGTTTGAATTATCGTGAGAGTGATTGTCAGTAACAATTTCTATAAAACATTATACACAATTTTTTTTTAAATTGTGGAATTTGTGCTTTTTCAATTTCGGATTTTCTTTTATCATTTGAATTGCTGCAGATATTATTGAAAGGAACATAGGTTCAATTATATTTGTTAAAATACTAATGCTAAAGAAATGAAATAAGTTAATAAAAAACTGTGGCTTTTCGGCCTGCAAAATACTTTTTCTTGCACTGAAATTGCTTCAAATTTTTGTATAATTTTTGGCATTTTTCCGTTGGAAAACTCGGATTTTGCCAATTTTTTTTAATGACAGGTAGATATAAATTGATTGATTGATCTAGTAAAATGTATCAATGAATGGCTTTTTTAAATACATGAAAAATTCGTGACATTTAAAATTACAAGAATAGATAATAAGAATGATCTATTGTTAATTTTTACATAGAATTAGTGACAGTAAATCTGTCTCACAAAAATTTGAAGCAATTTCAGTGCAAGAAGAAGTATTTTGCAGGCCGAAAAGCCACAGTTTTGTATTAACTTATTTAATTTCTTTAGGATTTGTATTTTAACAAATATAATTGAGCCTATGTTCTTGTCAAAAATATCTGCAGCAATTCAAATGATAAAGAAAAATCCGAAATTAAAAAAGCACAAATTCCACAATTTAATAAAAAAATTGTGTATAATGTTTTATAGAAATTGTTACTGACAATCACTCTCACGATAATTCAAACTATTTCCAGAGAAGAACAAACTTTTTTCAATAAAAATTAGAAGATTGTTAAATACCTACGAATCGTAATATTTTACATTAAGTAATAACAACTCTCTCTCACACAAAAACATTCGAAATTATTTTTCAGGACAAAGTTTTATATTTACTTCCTTCATTTGTTTACAAAATCAACAACTGATGTATTTGAACCCACATAATCCAACATATATCACTTTTCCAAATACATACATCATTTCAGATAATAAAGGAAGAAAAAAATTCCAAATTTTGGCAAAAAATTGTTTACAACATTTACAATTGTTGGTGTTGCATAACAATTGTGACTAACAGTCACTCTCACTATAGTTTAAAGCATATTCATCCGAAAACAAATTTTTTTCAACAAAAATTACACTATGTGGCTGTTTGTTAATGTCATTTGTTTATAACAATTAAAACAGACAATAATCAAATTATTTGTATTCTAGGTGTACTCTTGCGTCGATTTAAGATGATTTTCATTATATGCAAACCGCTATTGAAGAGTAAATAATGATTTTGTGAAAAATCTCGATTTTCTCATACTTCGAGTAAACATATAATAAATTAATAAATGAAAATGCAACAATCTCTGACTAAGGTGCTCCTGGAAATTTAGCGCTCTTCAATTAACAAAAAAATTATTGCAGATCGGGGCAAAATTGAAGGCTGTAGACCTATTGAACGAAAAAAATGCGTTTCCTCCCATAGTGCGGTGTATCTTTGCATACTATCGTGTGCACTTCAACATTTCTATTATTACTGCAAATATTAACCGATTTTCATGAATCTTTTTTTCACTTTCTTGAAATTATATGAATAAACTATTTCTGCTAATTAAAATTTAATCACGCGATGCTTTCATAATTGCAGTTTTTTGAACCGGCCTGCATCTCATAAGAATGAAAGTGTGATTCGTTTCGGGTAATTCGACGTGCTTCAGAGTCCCTGCTCGCGCTACGGGGAGTCTGCCTCGTAAATTTGACTGGTGTCGATTGCCCAGGCCTCGAAAATACACACTCAGCTACTACTGAGCGTCACTGCATTTTTTTTCTATTGTTCTTTTCTTTTTGTTTATAACGTAAAATATAACAAAAATTTAAAAAAACCGAGACTTCACTGCAAAAGAGAACAATATTTAGATGAGGTATGCAAAATATCAGGCGAAAATATTCAACCGTGTGGCCGGAAACTGCCCATCCATTTTATAACGCTGATAAATCCCCTTAATCGTTGTGATACGTGTCCAATCGATTATTTCTAGAAGGGAAAGCGGTAAACGCGGGCTGATGGCGGGAGACTGCAGAAGACAGAGCGGGGAGAATACGTGGGCGCGCGACGGCCATCATCATTTCAAAAATATCGTTTTCAAAAACTGAGCGCGCTTTTTAAACTTCTTATCTCAACTTGAAAGTATTAACATCATTATAAAATTGATTAAAATTCATTAGAAAATTAAACATGTATTAAAGTATTCAAAAAATAAGTTCTCAAAATTAGGAAAATTCGATTAAACATTAAAGTTGGGTTTCTGCAAATACTTCAAAAAATTTCTAAACAGTAATTCTAAAGTTTATGCATTTAAAATTCAAATTAGGATTTTTCAAAATATTATTTGAATACAAAATAAACATTTTTGATTCCATGGAACTATTGAGTTAGCCCACTAAAGTTTAAAATTAAGTTTTTAAATAAATAAAATACGTCGAAGATATTGAAATAGTACAGTCATGCGTTTTAGGCAGCCTATTTTCATGGAGCAAACTTTCAGAGTTCAAAATATTTTTTCTAACCACATAACTCCGATTGGCTTCGTCGTTTTCTTGCCTCGAAATTTGGTTTTTTGTCGAAGTAAATTTTCCAGCTAAACAAAAGTAAGAAAGAAATTTTCTTTTTAATTTGAAAAAATATTATTAATATAAATGAATAAATAAATAAATATATATATATATATATATATATATATATATATATATATATTAGAAAAAGTATTTGGAAATTTTTTAACATTTTGTTCCATGAAAAGGCGGACTAATAATTTTTATTATTTTCTTCATATGATACAATTTGTAATATTCCAATTTTGATAAATAAAAAATATCTAGGATCTAATTAGATCATTATTATGGAATTATTTATTACCTACAGGATGAACGCACGCATGCGTCGCAGACAGGCTCTCATACGCAGTCATACGTGAAGTACGTCGTGATGGCGATATGAGACGCATTACGCACGCACTCTACCTACCCATCACAGCATTGCGACAGGTGATGGCGGCATGCGTGCGTTATGACTCGCACAGCGTGCCTCGCACGCATGCGAGTCTTGTGCGTCGCACGATTGTTATCTGGGTGGGGTCTGACTGAATTTGCAATAAAAGACTGAAATTGGAATAAAAGACTGAATTTGCAATAATAATTTGCGAAGTTTTCTCATATTCAAAGTGTAGTGTTTGTTAGTTCCAGTTAATATTTTTGAAGTCTGATTTCGTTAGTCAGTAGTATAAGGAGGTTGTCTTTTGTATCTGATAAGGTTTAAACTTCATTATAAACTCTCTACTTGAATCCTGTTTGTTTTGATTAGCTAACATATTTTTGTTCGTGTTATTAAAAAACAAAAATAATTTTTTGACGCCGGTCCAATGCGATTCCACACCGCTTGCGTCGTGAACTTGAGTGGGGTTCTTGTAGACCCCATGTGGGGGACGGTGCACCTCACTTGCACGTGGGGGACGCAGGGTTAAAATCATATAATTTAAATGTATCAGTTTGAGAATCATTTAGCTTTTCTTTTAGTCAAATATTGTTAAATTTTGAGTAGTTACGTATTTAAAATCATTTATACAAAATTGTTCATATTTGAAGACTTACATTTACAACTAATAACTTGTAAATTCTTCAATGTTAAAGGTTTAAATTTGAAATTTTGTAAATACGAAAATTTTAATTTCATATTATTCGATTTGAAACATGTTCAAGAACAAATGTTTCATTTCCACATACTTCTGATTTAAAGTTATCTAATACAACCATTTTAAGAACTGTATAAAATTATTGTGATTAATATTTTCCACCTGCATCTCTTCATACAAAAGAAAACTACCTTCAGAAATTAATTGAAAAATAAAATAGTTTCTTCAGTTCAGAACTCTTTGCAAAAATACAGTGTCCTTTTTATCTAGTTTTAATTAAGAGAACATCGAGTTTGTCTTTCATTATGCCAAAGAAACAAAAATTTAATTTTAAATTTAATTTTAGCACTTTTTGCACTATTTCAAACATTTAAATAATCGCTAATGTCAGGTAATAATTGCTATAATATGTCTAACATTATAACAATCGTTATTCAAATTTAAACAAAAGAATCTTTAATGAGGGCAGACAGACCATATTCTAGTTTTAAATGGAATAATTTTGTAAAGGTAAACCAAAAAATTCTATTTTCAAGCATCGTATATTTAAATAGTCATGAACCTTGCATAATAACAAAGATTCATGCCAGATATTATAGGCTGCAAAATGTTGTGGCTTATCACGACCTTATACAGATGGACGATATAGTAGCAGTATATGAACGTCATATATATAGGCTTATATATTATTTGGACGTAGCAATGCGCCGTTTCAGAAACTTATACTTTTTGAAACTTTTGGCCGAAAGTTTTAATGAAAAGTTTTAAATTAAATGAAACTTCTGAAATTGTAGCTAAATTGAAATATTTATCAACCAAATTATCGAATTTTCAAGCCAAAAAGACGAGTTTTCTACAAACCAGTTGAATTTTCAACAGAAGAAGACAAATTTTTAACAAAAATGGGCATCCTGCCCACCAAAGAGATAAATTTTCAAATAAAATGATGAAGTTTCTACCAAGAAGATTAATTTTCTACCATGAAAGACGAATTTTCAACCGAAATTATGAATCTTCAACCAAAAAACATTATTTTTTAACAAAGTAGTTCAACCTTTAACAAAGTATTCGAATTTTTCTAACCAAACAAGATGAATTCTCAACGAAAAATGTAAAAGTAAATATTAGAACCAAAACAGATTTTAATTTAAAAAAAAAGGTGAATTCATTCAAAAAGGCGAGTTCTCAACGAAATAGTTTATTTTTCATCCAAACTGTTGAATTTTCAAGACAAAAAGATAAATTTTCCACAAAATAGTTGAATTTTTAAACAATACATATTAATTTTTAATAAAAAAGTCAATTTTTAACCAAATAGTTGAATTGGAACCCAAGAAGACGAATTTTTTACTAAGAAGATTAATATTTTACCGAAAAAGTCGAATTCTCCACTAAAATAAAGAATCTTCAACAAAAAAAAAATGAATTTTTAACAAAGTAGTTCAACCTTTATACAAGTAGTTGAATTTTTCTAACCAAACAAGATGAATTCTCAAAGGCAAATGTAATGGTTCATATTATAACCAAAAGTGATTTTAATTTAAAATAAAAAAGTCAAAATTTATGCCAAAAAAGGTGACTTTTCAACAAAATAGTTTATTTTACAACCTAACTGTTAAATTTTCAACCCAAAAAGACAAATTTTTTACAAAAAAATAGAACTTTCAACCAGTAAATATGAATTTTCTTTTTAAAAGTTCACTTTTTAACCAAATAGTTGAGTTTTCTACCAAAATAGTTGAATGTTCAATCCCAAAGGACGATTTTGTAACAAAATAGGTACATTTTAAACCAAAGAGATGAATTTTAAACTAAAATGATGAATTTTCAACCAAGAAGATTAATTTTCTACCAAAAAATACGAATTTTCAACTAAAATGATGAATCTTAAAAAAAAAATTTAACAAAAACAGTTCAACTTTTAATACAATTTTCAACCAAATTGTTGATTTTTCAAGCCAAAAATACAAATTTTCTACAAAACAGTTGAATTTTTAACCAGTAAATATGAATTTTTTTGAAAAAGTTCATTTTTAACCAAATAGTTGAGTTTTTTACCAAAATAGTTGAATTTTCAACAAAATAGGTACATTTCCAACTGAAAACATGGATTTTAAACTAAAATGATGAATTTCCAACCAAGAAGATTAATTTTCTACCAAAAGACGAATTTTCAACTAAAATGATGAATCTGCAAAGAAATTAATTTAAAAAAAAAGCAGTTTAACTTTTAATAGAATTATCAACTAAGCAACCCAGCAAAAAAGAAAGCATTGATACGAATTGAATTGAAAAGACTAAGACACCCTGCAAATCCCGCTTTGCGACAATGACGCATTGGACCTATGTGCCAATACGTGTAAATTCGTGAAGGCGGTATTTCAATTTTGAATCTTTCTATACGTACAAATACGGTGCAAAAGTCTGAAGTCACCGAATGCACTTCAATGCGTCAGCACGCAAACGCCTTAACATTGGTCAATGCGTCTGAATTCGTGAGAGTAAAATACACACTTGAATTAGCCCCAATGCGTCACGGCGAATTTCAGCAAGTGTTGATTTATACAAGTGAGTCCGTAACAGGAAAACCAACTTGCGGGGCATATAGAATTTATTGTAAATGTTTAGTAAATTGTCTCGTAGCTCAATGGCGGGTACTCTGGACTGATACACGAGGGATCGCTGTTTCAAGTCTCAACGCATGCACTTTTTAATAATTTTTTTTTTCAATTGACCTTGACCACGCATTCATATGAATTCACATGCATTCAATTCGCGCTGTCTCAATTCATCTGAATGCGTCTCAATACGTTTAAACGAATCAGAAAACGGGATTCACGCGCATTACAAAAATGTCAATTCGCCCAATACGTATCAATCCTTTTTTTTGCTGGGAAGATGAATTCTCAACGAAAACTGTAATAGGTTATATTATAACCAAAAGAGATTTTAATTTAAAATCAAAAAACAGTCAAATTTATCCAAGAAGGCGACTTTTCATCAAAATAGTTAATTTTTAACCAAATAGTTGAGTTTCCTACTAAAACAGTTGAATTTTTAACCCAAAAAGAAGAATTTTTAACGAAAAAAGGTACATTTCCAATGAAAGAGATGAATTTTCAACTAAAATAATGAAATTTTATCCAAAGAGATGAATTTTCAACTAAAATGATGAATTTTCATTCAAAAGTGTGACTTTTCAACGAAGACAGTTAATTTTTTACACGGAGAAAATTTGTTCATTAAAATTTACCCAATTTGTTGGGTAAATGGAGGACATTACTGCATTTAGATAAAGTTTACAATTATTTTAGGATTTAATACAAAACAGAACTATAAATAATATAAAAGAGTTATGTAAAATCTCAAGTCCAAAAGTGAAAATTCTGATATGTAATAATTGATATAAGGGTTGTATTATTTTCATACCAGTATATTATAAAATAACGCAAAGTATTGGAAATTTTTATTAAATGAATGATATAACGTTTACTTTTGTGTGATATTAACAATTCACTTAGAAAATAGTATAGATTGCAGAATTTTTAAAGAGATTTTCACTTCCAATAGGAGAGGAATTACACAACAGTAAGGTAAAATGAGAATCGCTAGGGACCTCAACATTCTCAGGGCTGAAGTTTAATGCCAAGTCCCCCCTAGAAACTTTAACATTTTTAAGTTTCGGTTGATATTGTAGGATTTCAGAAAATATTCAAATATATAGACTATCCTTTCCTGTCAGTAGATAATACTTATTAAGTTACTACATAAAAGTAGAATTTATTTAAAAATTGACGTGTAAAGATGCGGGTGATGGAAAATCATCGGATGGCACTGGGCAACTGACTTCGAACTTCGAGGCGGTAGATCCCCGATGCGATATTGGATCATGCCCCCGATCGTTAAGTGCTGAACTGTTGACTTGCGCCAAAAAATACAAATTTTCAACAAAAGAGTTGAATTTTCAACCAAGAAAGATTTTTCAATCAATAAAAAAATTCTCAACCAAAATGTTGAGTTTTTAGGCCATGAAGACTAATGTTTGAAAACAAAGTTGAATTTATAACAAAAAAATATGAATTTTCTACCTAAATAATTAAATTTCTCATAAAAGAGAAATTTTTTTTAACAAAATAAGTTAATTTTCAACTTAAAAAGATCAATTTTCTAGCTAAAATGAAGTAGCTACATTTTTCGTTGAAAAAATTATTTTTTACAAAAAAAACATATTTTCAACAAAATTTGTTCAATTTTCAACAAAAGAAATGAACTTTCAACTAAAATAATGCATTTTCAAACCAAACCAAAAAAAGCATTTCTCCAATTAGGTGAATTTTCCACCAAAAAGATGAATTTTCTATCAGAAAAAGACAAATTTTCAACTAAAAACATACATTTTAAACAAAGAACAGAATAGTTTAATTTTCAGTTAGAGAAATAAGTTTATAAACAAATGAAATAAATTTTCAACAAAATAGTTGAATTTTCAACCGAAAAGATGTAATGGCTATACAAAAAAATTTTAAGAAAAATGGAATATATTTAAATTTTTATTAAAAAAAAATTAATTTCTGGATTAAAAAATGATTTTCAACTAAAGAAATGAAAATTTCAACCAAAAAGATTAATTTTCTACCAAAAAAGAATAATTTTTAAGAAAATACATGAATTTTTCATCAAAATTTTTTATTTTTAATGGAATTTTCAACCCAATAGTTGCATCGTCAACCAAAAAGGCTGATTTTCTACCAAAAAAAAGATAAATTTTCAACTAAATGGATGAATTTTCAACTAAAAAACATACATTTTTAACAAAGTATAGAATAGTTTAATTTTTAGTTAGAGAAATAAGTTTTTAAGCAAATAGAATGAATTTTCAACTAAACAAATGAATTTTTACCAAAAAGATTAAATTTGTATGAAAAAGAATCTCAATAAGAAATTGAGTTAAATTTTTAGTTTGCAAAATTAATTTTTAATAAGAAAAATCTTTTTTTTAACCAAACAAATTAAATCATGTGTTAGGGACATTCGCTAATTAATACTAGGGACTTTCTTACATTAATCACTAGACAGTTGGGAGTCACGGACTAAGGGAGGCAGTGCGTACTAGCGAGCCGAACCGCAAACATCCTTGTAACTCGTGATACAATAAATCAGTTATTTCTCTAACTCGGATCGTTTAACGTCATTGCCATCCCTTCTAAGTTGTTTCTAACACCTCAGAAGTGGGATGTGAACGGATTGCTCGCGAAATTCGGACAAAAACGGTCAAAATATAAGATGACGCAGTTGGGCAGAAAGGACGCCAACATTCGATCGACCGCGTCGTTTGATTAATTCGATTTTTCTCCGGGAACTGTGCCGTTCTGTAAGGGATTTACGCGTGTGAGCCTACTCAGATCGAATGTGAGTTTTGCGAAAAACCTGGAAAGTAAATGGGCGATAATTGGAGAATTAAGTGCGAAAACGAGGAAAATACGGGTTCTTCCTTCCCTCTTTTCTCTCGCCTTCTTGAGCCATCGAAACGAGAAAAGGATCACTAGTGCGTCTACAAATGTGCGAATTTAAATGACGTGCGAAAAATTCAACTTGTGTGAAAACAAAGAGCGCTGAATGCGCATGTGTGTCTTATTTGGGCGAAGTTCGCAAAATTATTCTTCTGCGAGAACAAAGAGCACTGAAGTCGCATGCGCGTCTCATGATTTTGTGCGAGAACAAAAAGCGCTGAATGCTCGTGCGCGTCCTTGAAAAAGTGCGTAATTATTTTTCAGAGATCGGAACGGTTCGGAACGACGATCTAATCTAATTGTGTGTAAGTGCGGAAACAAACATCGTAAATCGGGAATTCGATAAAATGTCTCAGCGAAACATTTTGGACACACCCGTGGACGAATTTGAACGTTTTGTTAGAGAGTTGCCGCTGAACGAAAACCCATTTCGAATGGATTCAACAAGCCAACTCAGTGGCCCGACGTCGGTAGGAAGTACTATGTCTACTACATCCAATTTTTCTACGTGTGACAGCGCTGCAGCTAATGGATTAGTTTTAAAAAATTATGTCTCTGGTGTCGCTAATCAGAGTAATCAAACTCCTCAAAATGCGCATCCAACTCAAATAGATCTCTTCATGAGAGGGTAAGCAGAACTTTTGGGTTTGTCATCTAGGAGAACACCGGAAGGGAATTATAGGCAAGCGGAAAATTGGAGATTCCCAATTTCTCATCAGAACCTGGAGACGTAGGAATTCAATTACACGACCCAAGATTTCAACAACTACTGGGATTTCCACAAGCACCTAGATTTCAACCACCAAGAGAGCATGTCAGAGGATCGGGCCTTCAATCAGACGATTTAAAGAATAAGACACCAACGAACTTAGGGAATCGCGGAGAGACTTCGAATTGGGAGCAAGTAATGGCTCTGATGATGATGGAGAACCGGCGACGAGATGAAATGTTCACCAACATTTCAGACAGACATGCTACTCAAACAACAAGCTCTTCGTAGAGAGATACCACGACACCTGAGCTGTTCCACATCGTGCCTGACTTAAGCAAGGCAATCACCGATTTTAATGGTGAATCGGGAGTTGGTGCTGCAAGGGATTGGATCGACAATCTGAAGAGGATGACAGTTCTGCATCGATGGCCAGATGGAGTCGCCTTGGAGTCCGCACGCAGTCATCTGAAAGGTAGAGCACTACAGTGGTACAAGGCAAGAAACTCAAAACCTGAAAACTTGGGAAAATTTCGAGAGAGCCTTCAGAAAAACATTTATAGGTTCAGAAACTTTGACAGATAAATGGAGAAGGATGACCGAAAGATCTCAACGCAAAGGAGAACCCCTAATCTCCTATTTCCTAGAAAAAATTGGTTTGTGCCAGAAACTACAACTTTCTGTAGAAGAAACTAAGGAACAAGTTCTTATAGGGTTATGGTCGAAAGATCTCGCGTCGACCCTAACGGCCAAAACACATACGGATTTAGACCATTTACTACACGACTTACAACGTCAAGAAAGGCTGATGATACAACGAGGAGAACGAATTCGTAACGAGACCAATTTCACGAAGTCCAGCGAAAATTTGACAACCGGATACGAAAAGATCAAAGATTCGAAGGATAAACAGCAGGCAAACGCCAAACAAAACGATCCGAAGAAAGTCAATCCCGAAAACGTCCGCCGATAAAAAATGATTTAGGAGAACCTAAATGTTACAATTGTAACATTTACGGTCATATCGCGAAGGACTGTCCTGAACCAGCAAAAGAAATGGAGTGCACAACCTGTAAAAAGAAAGGACACACGCGGAGGCACTGTCCGTCTAAACCGGAGCAAAAACGAGGAGAGATGCTCCAAATTTCAGACAACAATAACTCGATTCAAAAATTTTTGAAGGAAGTCACGATCAATGACATTAAGTTCAAAGCTTCCATTGACACAGGAAGTTCTGACTGCACAATAAAAGCATCAGATGTTTCAAAATTCGATTTAAAAACAGAAAATGTGACTACTGAGCTCAAAGCATTTGGGCCAGCAAACTTTAAAGTAGTGTCAAGGGTGATTCTCAATGCTGATGTGTCTGTGGACGGTGTTCTAGTGAAAAGCATTCCCATCTGTGTTGTTCCGGATGACTCTCAAATCATGGATGTCCTAATCGGCCGGACCTTCACAGAACATCCATTAGTAGAATATCGGAAAAAAGGAAATTCTTTGATCTTTTACGAAGATTTAGAAGCCGCCTTACTCAATATCAACACGTGCAAGGCCATAGAGACGTCAGCTGTCACCACGGAAGAGGTTAGGTTACCGCCACATGCAGTAAAATTTGTGACTGCTCTGAATTCTACGGGAAAACATTCTCTAACCGTTCTCAATTTGAGCAAAGAAGAGAAGATTTTACCAAAGGAGTCAACAATTTCATGTGAAGAACTACGAGAATCACCGACCGTGGAGACAACGTCATCGAATATATTCGATGTTTATAAACATCTCATCAAGCTACAAGAAGTCGACTTCGGAGAAGATAGACCCCAAGAAGAAATAGAGGACTTGGTTTGTTTTTTAAATGAGAACCGCGATTGTTTTTCTAAAGATCTAAAGGAATTAGGATGTACGAATCTTTTAGAAATGAACATCGTTGAAATACCAGGGAGTAAACTATAGATTATAGATCTGTAGGTATTGTGGTTGATACAGATTCACCTTATGCGAGCCCAGCTTTTCTGGTAAGACGCGAAAATAAAGAACCTAGGTTAGTAATAGATTACAGAAAATTGAATAAACAAACAGAGAATATGAATTTTCCGCTACCAAATTTAGATGATCACCTAGCTTCTATAGGTGAATGCGAATTATTTACTACCTTAGATCTCGCGCAAGGTTACCTACAAATACCGTTAACCAAATAAGCGCGCCATAAAACGGCATTTATAACACCGTACGAAACCGGGGAGTTCACAAGAATGGTTTTTGGACTTAAAAATGCTCCGTTTTATTTCTGTAAAGTTATTCAAAAAGTTTTTGGTCCGTTACGCCACATAGTAATGTTCTACCTTGACGATTTTTTAATTGCAGCCAAATCTTGGCTCGAGATGAAAGAAAAACTGACGTTAGTTTTCAAAGCTTTAAAAGACGCCGGTCTAACGTTAAAGCTCTCGAAATGTAAATTCCTGAAAAATAAAGTACCGTATCTAGGATTTACTTTATCAAAATTTGGTTTAGAACCGTCAGAATCTAAAGTTGAATGCATTCGAAATTTTCCACGACCTATTGATGTACACGGCATACGACGATTTTTAGGATTACTAGGAATCTTCAGAAGATTTATACCAAAATTTTCTGAAATCGCGGAACCGTTATTTCGCCTTTTAAGAAAAGATGTAAAATTTTTATGGACCGACAAAGAAGAAAATGTATTTAGAGAGTTGATCAACAAAATGTGTAACAAACCTATTTTGCAAATTTTTAATGCGAATTTATCCACGGAATTGCACACTGACGCCAGTGCAAAGGGACTAGGCGCAATGCTTTTACAAAAGGGCCTGATAATAATCTACATATGGTCTATGCAATAAGCCGACGTACAAACGAATGCGAGAAAAATTATCACTCTTCAAAACTAGAATTGCTCGCGATTGTATGGGCGATTAATCGATTGCGTATATTTCTTATTAATATTCCATTCACTGTTATTACAGACTGCCAAGCCATTATTTATTTCTATTCCGAAAATTCCAAAAATTCTAAAATTATCCGTTGGCAGAACTTAATTAGCGGATACAAATTCGAATTAGTTCATCGCGCCGGAGATAAAATGGCTCACGTTGATGCCCTAAGTAGAGACCCCGTAAGTCCGCCTGAAAATATGGACGAAATTGAAGACCGAGCTAGCGTTTTTACTATTGTTAAACCAGATGAAGAAATACTGTTATTTCAATATGTAGATGAAAAATTACAGAAAAAGCGACTAATTTTACAAAAACCCGAACGCGAACGAACGCAGCGTGAAAAAGCAGATGTGACAGGTTACGAACTTTTCAACGAGATTTTATATAAACGCGAAGATAAAAAAAGACTTTACGTTGTACCCGATCGTCTACGAAAAAGTCTTGTAATACGTTTCCATGATTTTCGGAGCCATACTGGAGTCGATCGAACGTTGGCCAAAATACGCGAATATTACTTCTTTCCACAAAAGAGACGTTATGTGAAACAGCATATCTACTCGTGTTTACAGTGTCTGATGACAAAGGCAAAAACCGGACGTCAAGCAGGGGAATTGCATCCCATTCCGCCTGGAAATCGACCTTTTGCCACCATACACGTCGACCACGAAGGTCCGTTGCCGACAAATTCGCGCAAAAATCAGTACGTTCTGGTGATAACAGACAATCTAACGAGATTTGTCATCGTGAAAGCATTCAAAGATGTAAAGGCCGAAACAACGATACGAGTTCTGGAAGACGTGATACTAGACATCGGAGCACATTCGAGAATTATTTGCTTCACGGCGGAAGAATTTTTTAAATTTTGCCAAAAGCATGGAATACGTCACACATTAAACTCAAGTCGCCACCCACAAGCAAACGGTATGGTAGAGCGCACCAATAGCACACTTATGCCTGCAGTTCTAGCCAGCATTCTCCACGCTAAAGGGCGAGATTGGGATTTAAGACTCGAGCAAATACAACGAGATCTAAACGAGTCGACGAATAAAACCACCGGGAAAAGTCCTTTTGAATCAATTTACAGATACATAAACCGACACGACGAAGGAGAATTGAGAAAATTAACTATTGATGACGATAATCGATATACTCCTCCAGAAGATGTTCAAGATCAAATCCGTTCTAAAATCAAAGACGCTCAAGCTCAGTACAAAGCTTATTACGACAAAAATCGTTTGAAAAATATAAAGTTTAATGTTGGCGACATAGTATTGATGCAAACTCCAAAAACCGTACAAGGCGAATCTTAAAAAATGCTCGCAAACTTTAAACCACTCGTTGTGACTAAAATCTTACCTGGAGATACTTATGGAGTTGCTACTCTACGCAAGAATGGCCGAGGCAGAAGATACGCATCGACTGCTCACGTCAGTCAACTTAAAATTTGGCGACTAACCGAATCGGAGGATTTAATTAATCTCGACTCCGATTTAGATTCATCAAACGAAGAAGAGAACGAACATGCAGATAAGCAGGAAGAATTGATTATCGACGATAAAAAAGAAACCACGGACCAATCGAAATCTGCTGAAATAGAAAGTACTTCAAGGCCGAAAAGAACAATTAAGGCTCCACAACGCTTTGGTTTCGATGATTAAAACTACACTTATTTCTTGCGTTCTATATCTTAAAGTTTAATTTATTGCGTCCCGATTTAATTTCGTTAAATATACAGTTTTAACTATTTTATATGCGGAAATAGATTTTCATTCTCATTGTAATGCGTTTTTAATTACTTTTATTCAGGAAAGAAATCGACGTAAACTTTTGTCTCGTAGACGAGCCATACCTATAGAGGATGGCCGAGTGTTAGGGACATTCGCTAATTAATACTAGGGACTTTCTTACATTAATCACTAGACAGTTGGGAGTCACGGACTAAGGGAGGCAGTGCGTACTAGCGAGCCGAACCGCAAACATCCTTGTAACTCGTGATACAATAAATCAGTTATTTCTCTAACTCGGATTGTTTAACGTCATTGCCATCCCTTCTAAGTTGTTTCTAACAAATGTAACAGAATAGTTAAAACAGGGTAAACTCGGGACGACCCCACACGAAAGAAACGCTGGGTCGCACCCGAACCATGACGGAACCCCCCCAGGGGTCCCGAGGTTTCACACCACGCGATCACCGTCGCCGGGCAGTTGCCTTAATCGTTGTCGCGCCTTTTTTCTATCTAATCGGCGCGCTCGCTCTCGGAAATCACCTTGCCCACCTACGTAATAGCCGCCGGCAATGGCCAACGGGCCTTCGGTCGTCTCTACGATGTAAGTGATAATAAAGACTCACTACTTTTACCGAAATAAAACGAGTTCGTCTTTGGTGTATGACCCCATCTCGGCACTCCAATTCCCATTTCCCTCCTCGGCATTACCATCCGTAATACCTGGCGCCCAACTGAAAAACCCACCTTTTTTTCCTCCTAAAAATCAAAACCCGCCGAGAAAAGGTGACACAATTTAAAACCAAAATTAAAACTAAAAAACTTCATGACTCTATTCTTGATCCTTACTTTTGAATTCTCACATTTTTGCATGCTATCGAATTACTTTGCCATGCCTTTGCCTAATTTGCCTCGAGGCCTGATTTCTATATACATGTGCGATTAACAATGACCTTTATATGTACCTGTAATATATATGAATTCCTGAATATTTATACTGTGTGATTTATATGTGCCTATTAATATTTGCACCGCTAATTTGATTTATTTGTGCCTATAAAGTGACAAATTGCGTATGATATGATTTCTTATTCGTACTTG
The DNA here is from genome assembly GCA_932195095.1 of Andricus curvator. NCBI lineage: Eukaryota > Metazoa > Arthropoda > Insecta > Hymenoptera > Cynipidae > Andricus > Andricus curvator. The sequence goes on from CAKNYM010046143.1 coordinate 18,585, forward strand.
TGATATATATGCATCAATGTGTGATTTATATGTGCCCATGAATATTTGCACCGCTAATTTGATTTATTTGTGCCTATTAATTGATAAATTGTGTAATATGATTTGCTATTATTAATGTTACATTATACATGGGAAAATTACCATATATCCGCGTATCGTAATCCAGGGATAAGCGAATAGTGTAAAGGAAACCAAAATCGGAAATTAAAATAACAATTTCTGTCTCGAAAAGTGAAAACTTTGTCGAGTCGGGATTGTAAGATTGGGCCTAGAATCGGTTTATAAAATAAAACAAAAGAAAAACTTGAAAAGATGATTAGATCTCATTTTTGGGAAATTAGAAATTTAAAGTTTCAAAAAGATCAAGAGGGTACCTTGAAAAAGGAAATCTGGAAAAATTAAAACATAAGAGATTTTGATTCTCATCAAAGATTCCAAGCGCCGAACAAAGCAAACCGTTGAAGCGCGCAAACTAGCTCGCACGTGCAGCGAGCAATACACGCGATTCGCGGCAAGGTCACGCGACGTATTTCCAAAACAAAGAGCCCGACGAGGAAAATAAACATATTTTCGAACTCGGCAACAAGTTAAAATGTAATTAAAGTCTTCATTAGAATATTCTAAAATAAATCCAAATATCACCACTGAAATTAAATTAAAATTTAGAAACCCGATATAGGAATTTAGTATGCGGTGTCACATTCTAACAAACCAAAAGGCAAACTAAAACTAAATAAAACTTAGGTCGGGCAAAATAAAAAACAAAATGGTTAACCCAACCACAACGGAAAACGATCACGACAATCTAGATTTGGAAGGTGCCGCTGCACTTCCAAATCAATACATCAATATAACCAATGATACACACAAAAGTAGGGGAGCCATCCCAAAAATAATGAATAGGTCATTAGGTCGCGGTAGAGGTTTCATCAGGAAAAACATAGAAACCCCAATAAGAAGCATACCGGACAAAGACAAAACTACCCCACCAACAACTACAGACCTAACTCAAACTCAAAATAAAACCTTTGACCCCATTGAGAATACACTCTTTTGGGATCATGAAGATCTACCAAACTTAGACGGACCCTACCCCAGAAACCAAACAAGACAAGAAAAAAAAACTTGATTGCGATTCCTTTTTGGAAAATAATACACAATTCATTCTAGAAACTGACGAACTTTTAGAAAGTGTAGAATTCAATGAATTTATGAACAAACAAAAAGGAAGATTTTTTAAAGAAAGGGGAAAAAGGGCAAATAATTTAGGAATTAGACTGGACCCGCCAGAAAATAGTTCTTTCGAACAAGGAGAGAAAATAATAGAACCAAATACTAGGAAAAATAGAAACGAAACTCATAACAGACAATCCGTTCAATTTAATTTAAGAAAAAGTTCAGAAGAACATCGATTAACCTCCAATAATAATATCGACAATGACAACGAAGTAAGAAATAATAACTCGAAATTACAATACACAGACAACAACGAAACATTACAGGACAGAATAAACTCAAAACAAAACAGACGACATAGACTCTCGACAACAAGAGAAAGGTCAAACAGACATTCCAGAATCCACACAAATAACACAGATACTGACAGCGGACCCGAAAATAATTACAATAACGAGACAATTCCAGCAACTTATTTCCCATTCGGAATGATACAAACACCCTTCCAAATTATGAGTAATTGGCCAATTAAATTTCGCAATAATAAGGACGATAGTCCCGCGCATTTCCTCGAAGAGCTAAAAAGATTTAAAAGGGGTTACAAAATAAACGACCGTGACATTTTAGAAAATTGAGACGCACTGTTAATCGAAGACGCAAAAGATTGGTGCGAAATAAACAAAAATTCCTGGATACATTTATCTGACTTTTTCGAGGATTTTAAAAACGCGTATATAGACGAAAAATTTTCCGAGGAAATTAGACAAAAAATCAAATTTTGTAATCAAAAAAGGACACAAGACATACACTCATACTTAACAGAAATTATAAAACTGTTTACAAAATTGTACCCTAGAAAAAGCCGCGAATGGGAATTGCGTAGAGCTTCCGAGAACCTCAGAATAGAATACAAAATGTACATAAAAAGGAATGATTTTGAAACTTTTGAAGAGTTAGAAGACTTAGAAAAAGAATGGGAAACTGAGCTAGACAAATAAAAAATTCGAGGGCAAGTTTTACAAATAACCGAACCTAAAATAGAGGACAAATTAGAACGAAAACGCAATAGCAGTAATGGGGATGTAAATAATTCGGAGTATAATAAAGATTTAAGGGAAAATAAAAACAACCAAAAGGATAACCAAAACGGAAACCAAAGCCAAAATAACCAGGGTAAAAAAGCATACAAAAATCGATTCCCATTTTCATCATTTGAATTTCCATTCCCACCTTTTCCAAATCAATATCAACAAAACTTCAGACATAGATTTCCACCTAGATTCCAACCAAATTACCTACCCAGATTCACAAGCAACAGATCCAGGTACCCTTACAACCCCTATACGGTAATAAAAACAACAAATCGTTTAACAATAATAGGGATCAACAAGAAAAAACAAGTTCCAACTCAGACAAAAAACAGGACTCAAAAATAAAAACAAACGAAAACACAAATAACTCAAATTGTTATTATTGTGGTTTAACGGGACACTATAAAAGAGAATGTCCTTACTATGCATATAACCAGGGAAACCGGAGGGGCGGGTATTAGAACCAAAAATATTACAAACTAAAACCGAAACGCCAGAATATTTGAATTCGGATAAAGATGAGATAACGGAAACTCGTTTTCATCTAATGACAAAATTCGAAGGTAGCTTATTTCGAATTTTAGTGGATACTGTTGCCACACATTCTTACGTTTGCAAGGAGTTACTGGAAAAAATCCAGAATTCCAAAATTTCAGTTTTTAAACCTCTCTCGCGAAAATTAATGGTCGCGAACGGTGAAACAGTTGACATAATTGGGCAAGCAGTAATCCCAATTAAAGTCGGTAAATACACAAAACATGTAATGTTCAGGTTGGTCCCAAAATTAAACTCCGTAGGTATTTTAGGCACGGACATGCTAAAAGCCCTACGTATGACCTTAAATTATCACTCAGAAACCTGGTGGTTACCAGGGAGTCCTCCCATCTACTACCCTATGGAAGCTTATCCAAAATCACTCCCCACTCCAATAATCGAAAACAAACATGAAATTAACCCTGACATTACAACAAAAAAGAATAAAGAAGGTAAAAACGTAAAAACTAGGACCGAACCATCGATAAAAAAAGAAAAAAATAGGAATTTAGATAGCAAACCGAAATTCGGAGGTAGCGTTAACCTTAAAAGTTCTAGAGAGCTTAACAAAAATAGCCAGACGTTAAAAGATAGAGAAATTCCCCCACCAACTATCAATCCCAGCCAACCCCAAAAAACCAAAAACGTCCAAATTCCGGTAAAAACCCTACAAAAAATATCCCAAGCCTAATGAGCATCCCCACGAGCAACAAATTTCAACCCCTAGAGAGTATTCGCACCCCCGACACTAGCGACGACTCAAGCACTCAAGACTCAGATACATAAGGCAAACCAAGAATCAAAAGGAATAATTAGAAAAATAACTCCGGAAAAATATTTTATAATAAAAAATACGAAGAAAAATATAAGGATAGTGACAGAAACCTTTGGAAAAATAAAAAAGTTACCGATCAAAATAAAATAAGAAAGGAATCTCGAAAAGCAAATGAGACAAGGGAAATAGAAAATAAAAACCAATGGATTAATTTTAAAAACAAAGCAATAAGATTGCATAATATTTCGGACAGTTTAGGAAAAATTGACGAACAAAACAATAGTTCGCCAGAAATTGGCGAAGGTATTGTTGAGCTCAACGAAAGTAAACAATCCCAACTAGAAAATCTTTTAGAAAACAAAATAACTATACACCAGGGAAAAGAGCATAGGGCGACTCATTTAACGAAACATAAAATTGATGTGCAGGGCCACGATCCAATAAAACAGCGATACTACCACGTGAACCCTAAAATTAAGGAAATAATTTATCAAACAGTTGATAAATTATTAGAACAAGACATAATCGAACCGTCTTGCTCTGATTGGTCAAACCCCATAGTGATGATCAAAAAACCGGGTGAAGATTATAGATTCTGTTTAGATTCCAGAAAGGTTAATAATATTACTAAAAAAGACCTCTACCCAGTCCCACTCATGACAGAAATACTGGACACCTTAAGATCGGCAAAATTTATCTCCAAAATTGACTTGAAATTAGCTTATTTACAAATCCCATTAGAAGAAAATTCAAAACCAATTACAGCATTCACAGTCCCTGGAAAAGGCATGTACCAATTTAAAAGGATGCCATTTGGTTTAACCAATGCTCCAGCCACTTTCCAGAGACTGATGGATAAACTCATCACTCCAGATTTAAAGCCAAACGTTTTTTGTTATTTAAATGATATTGTAATAGTGACACAGAATTTCGACGATCATTTGAAATATTTAAATATCGTATTAGAAAAAATAAACGAAGCAAATTTAAGGATGAGTCCGGACAAATATGAATTCGGCTGCTCAGAAATCAAATACTTAGGTTTTAAAGTCAACGACAAAGGACTCCAAATAGACGAAGACAAAATACAACCAATTCTAGAATTCCCTAAACCTAAAAACATTAAACAATTACAGCGCATAATAGGGATGGCAAGTTGGTAGAGAAAATTCATTCCACACTTTGCCGAAATAATAGAACCAATGAACAGGCTATTAAAAAAAGATAAAAAATGGGATTGGTGATTAGAATAAGATGAGGCTTTCCAGAAAATTAAAGACCTTTTAACTTCAGCACCAATTTTGACCTGCCCAGATTTCACACAACCCTTCCAACTCGAAACTGACGCGAGTAATACGGGGTTAGAAGCCGTACTTACGCAAACAATTGATAGCGTAAATTACGTAATAGCATACGCGAGTAGAAGCCTAAACGGCGCAGAATCTCGGTACTCGGCATCAGAAAAAGAATGCCTAGCAGTAGTTTGGGCCATACGAAAATTTAGGCCATATTTAGAAGGATATAGCTTTAAAGTAATCACGGACCACTTAGCGTTAAAGTGGCTCCATAACCTAAAAAACCACACTGGCCGATTAGCCAGATGGGCATTAGAATTATTGGAATATGACTACGAAGTCATATATCGAAAGGTAGTTCAAACCTAGTCCCTGATGCCCTCTCGAGGTCAGAGGAACCAATGAAAAATATAGCTTTCGTGCTAGCTTGTAGCGTAGAAAAACCAAAAACGGACATTAATGACAAAACAGACCACTGGTACTCTACAAAATTCAGACAAGTTACAAAAAGACCCGAAGAACACGAAAAATGGCGAATCAGAGATTCGCAACTCTACTTTTACAGAACTGACCCACTCAAATCTACTTTACTACCAGACTCAAACCCCTGGAAATTAGTCGTACCCAAAAAACTTACTGCTCAAGTTTTACGGGAAATTTACGACGAAACCCAGGCAGGACATTTAGGCTCAGTGAAAACTTACGCGAAAATTTCCGAACATTACTTCTGGCCAGGGGTATATTCGGACGTTATCAATTACGTAAAAAACTGCCAGACTTGTCAAAGAGTAAAACCGGGTAACCAAAGTAAAGTAGGATTAATGGGGAAAAGAATCGTGGAAGAACCATGGACCATGGTAGCAGCTTATATCATGGGACCATTGCCGATTTCCAAAAAGAGAAAAAATCAATATATTCTAGTGTGGGCAGACCTATTTACAAAATGGGTCGAAATAATACCGATTAAAAAAGCAAACGAAACAACGATAGAGTCAGAATTTCATAAACGTGTCATTTCGCGTTGGGGAACACCGCGGATTCTTCACACAGATAATGGCACGGAATTTGCTAACAAAACTTTTAGAGTCCTAACCGAAAAATTCGGCATTAGACATACAAAAACGCCAAAATATTACCCCCAAGCAAACCCAACCGAGCGATACAATAGGACAATTAAACAAATAATTAAAACCCATTTAGAAAACGATCATTCCACCTGGGACGAACGCATAGACGATTTGCAGTTCGCAATAAATACTAGCATAAACTCGTCGACCCAATTTACCCCAGCATTCTTGAACTTAGGCCGCGAATTAGAACCAATACAATCCTTAAGAAAAAATTTAGAAAACGATAGTGAGATAGAATTCCAAAGCATAGATAAATGGACAGACAGATAAAGAAGACTACAAATAATAAAAGAAGAAGTTCAAAAAAATATAGACGAATCAAATAACAGACAAGCCAATAGATATAACTTAAGGAGAAGACCGTTAGAATTTAAAGTAGGAGATAAGGTTTTAAAAAAGGTAAACAAACTGTCTAACAACGCAGATAAAAAAGGCAGGTAAGTTATACGACCAATATGAAGGTCCATTTATTATTAAAAAGAAAATCTCCCCAACAATTTACGAATTGAAAAACCTCAAGGGAACAAGTATTGGGGAATGGAATATCAACGACTTTAAATTAGAAAAAGCAGGCAAAGATACCGGTAAATAGCAGTATAAAAACCGACAACTTTAGGTTATGAACATTTAAAATTAGGTGAAGGCAAAAATGGCAAAGGATCAATGAGATCAACAACACTATACGACTCAAAAACTCTAGATCAAAAAATACTCAATTAAAACCCCAAAAAACCAATTTCCTAGAACTTAAGAACAAAATTAGACAGCACGAAAAATTTCCCTTTCAGAACGATGGACAACACAAACAAATGCAAGCTCTGCATGAACCAGATGTTCGAGCCAACCATAGTTGGCCACTTCAAACGCTGCAAGGCCCTCCAATGGCTGATCCTACGAAGGACAGGGGTACCGGAGGACGCATTACGATACCACCCCCACAGGCACATCAGAGAAATGCACAAAAATGAAATGACGCACAGGGAGCAGGCAAGACAGGAACAATGGGAGAGAGAGGAACACGAAAGGGAATGGGAACGAGAACAGAAAGGACTTCAGGAACAAAGACTCATAAGAGTCAAACTTTACTTCGGACAAACAGACGAGGAAAAAAGGGATATAGATACACAATGGGAAAACTTGAGAAACCAAAGCCAGACAGAACTCACTAAATTATTACAAAAACTAAATATTAAACACAAGAAGTACTAAAACTCCGCACTTTAAAAGTTACAGATGTAATAAATAAATAAATGAATCACAATCCTACTCAAACAAGACTCTTAAATACCCTACCAATGCATGGGACAACCACCTTTCTTTTCTTTTTCTTTTACATATGTTACAGGAACCAGAGAACTACAGAAGAGACCTGGAATAGAAAAATATCCGAAAGCACCGCCCACCTTTTGAACAACCTCAACGAAAACACAGAAAATTTTAAATGTCAATTCTGCGAAAAACTAATACCACAGACAATTCACATAATACACGACTCATTCTGCAATAACAGACCTTACAGACACAGACAAAATTACACAACTCCACACGAAAACGGGAAAATATACGTACAAGGGGGTTGGGAATACATTAACAGGAAAATTCAAAACCTACTGGATATTGAAGTAACACAAATTAACAATAACACAAAAACAAACAACGACACTTGGGAACTGGACATAAACATAGACTCCCAAACCATACAGGAACTCGACAGAGAACTCTAAACAAATTTTCAGGAATACACCCAAACCCCTGCGGGGGAGGGGGGGGGGGTGTAACAGAATAGTTACAACAGGGTAAACTCGGGACGACCCCACACGAAAGAAACGCTGGGTCGCACCCGAACCATTACGGAACCCCCCGAGGAGTCCCGAGGTTTCACACCACGCGATCACCGTCGCCGGGCAGAGTCAGTCTTGTTCCGCCGTTAGTGGACTCAACTTGTTTCGTCACCTCGAATGACGCTTACCCCTATAGTGAATTATCGTGTCTTTTATTTAATCGGCACGCTTGCCTTGATCGTTGTCGCGCCTTTTTTCTATCTAATCGGCGCGATCACTATCGAAAATCACCTGGCCCATCTACGTAACAGCCGCCGGCAATGGCCAACGGGCCTTCGGTCGTCTCTACGATGTAATTGATAATAAAGACTCACTACTTTTACCGAAATAAAACGAGTTCGTCTTTGGCGTATGACCCCATCTCGGCACTCTAATTCCCATTTCCCTCCTCGGCATTACCACCCGCAATACCTGGCGCCCAACTGAAAAACCCACCTTTTTTTTCCTCCTAAAAATCAAAACCCGCTGAGAAAAGGGGATTCACTGGAATGTTCTTGCTATAATAAGGAAAATTCTGTAAATCATGTACAACGTTCTCAAATAATATAAGATTTTCTGTAAAATCCATAACAAAATGTTGGAAAATGAACCGAGTTCTTTTTCTAAAGAAAGGGTAATTAGTGCGCGCATAGTACGCACAATGTTCTTGTATTTTTTTAAAGTAAACCATGCAAAAATTTAAAATATTGAAAATTAAATAATTTAAAGTTTTAAGGTTACAAAATTTCAAGTAAAAAATAATCCAATGTTTTTATTTACTTATTAATAATAATGTTATTAATAAAATGTTACAATAAAAAATTTCGATGAAACGGGGACCAGATATTTTTTTGTACGGCCCTGACGTACTCGTACTTTAAATTTATAGCCGATATTTTTTCTCGATATTCCAAGTGTTAGCTTAGCCGTGAGGTTTAATTGTTAATGATAGAACCCCTGCCGATGAAACAGCACAGGCGAAAGGCACTGGTACGCCAGTGCCGTTTCAGTGACTGTTTGTGCTGATTTCGGCACCTAAACGGTACTCAGAATTATGCGACGGTCATATAATGGTCCTATTGTATTCGTCACGTACCGGGCGGGCAGAGTGGTTTACAGAAGTTGGCCGCCACCAACCCGAATCCCTATTTAAAATTTTCTTCAAACTATTAACACTTTTTTTAATTTATGAATTTTCGCATTATATATATTTTATACTTATATATTATATACTAATATACTATTCTGAAGTTGAATTCGAAAATGTTGTCTGTTTTGGCGTGTCTCATTCCATTTACGAGATACATTATGTTCTTTCGAATTTTAAACTTTTCAAAAAAAAGTTAGATATCTGAAATTATCGAAACCCGTAGATTCTGAATTTCTAACTTTCGCAGAGGTAATTTCAAATTTCACAAATTTTAATTTTTCATTTTTAATCCCTTTCAGCTGGTCTACTTGGTAGCCTATTCGCAGGTATAGAGGGAACTTCTGCAGGCATTTAAAACTGTAATCTGAGTAGCTTTAAACGAGCAGCACTGAAACGACACTGGTCAGTGCCGTTTGAGTGCCGTTTCAGTGCCGTTTCAGTGCCGTTCCATCGGCAGGGACGCGTTAAACGTAGCTTAGGACTTAGGTGGTTCGAAACCCGTCGCAGCGCTTTCGATTTTTAATAGCGTTAATATCGTTAAAAGCGTGTGACTATATCGTATGTAACGTATTGTAATATAATGTAATTGTTTAAGTTAAATTGTGTATATGTACCAACATATGAATGAATATGAAAACAAAAAAATATACTTATGAATTCTTTGATATATTTAAGTATGTGTACATATATGTGTGTACAGAATCTGTTTGTAGCAAGAATGTTTTTTTTTTGCTGGCGCAGAAAATTTTACATGACTGGGATGTAGAATTCACATATTTAGAGAGGTAGAGTTTGATTTCTTTGATTGAAACTGTACCTGACAGTTCGACTCATTTTACCTAACTAATAGGTAATCGACATCCCATTTTACCCAACTGTCAGGTAATCTTTATCATCCAGTTGTATTATTTCTTACTGAATCGCGAATTAAATTATAATGAATTTATATTAATAATTCATATTTTCTCATCAAATATTACCCTATTTCATTTTACATGACTGAAAGTAAAATTTTAATATAATGCCGTAATGTCCGCCGTTTACCGAACTAACCCATGTGCGAATTTCCTGTCGGCCCAAAGTCGGCCCGACTTTGTAACACTCGGTCCAATCTTGTCAGCTCCCTGGCGGATCGAACGAACGGAGCGGATACGCTACAGCGTATTCTCACAGTATCCACATCGTATCCTCTCCGTATCATGCAAGAAAAACTCATTAAAAAAGGAAGATGAATATTTCACTTGTTGAAATTCGGCTGATAACGCCTATTAACTGTTACTGAACGACGATGCGTTTGAAGTCGCCTTCAGCGCACGTCATCGATAAGTATTATATTTTTTTAAAGTTTTTAATGTTGCAAGAAAAACTATTGCGATTACTCTGTGACCTTTTAACTTAAAATTTGACGTAGAATCCGAATTTCATCAAGTGAAATGTTAATCTTTCTTTTTTAATGAGTTTTTCTTGCATGATACGGAGAGGATACGATGTGGATACTATAAGGATACGCTGTAGCGTATCCGTTCCGTTCGTTCGGTCCGCCAGGGCTGAAGATCAGTCCAACTAGTGAAATGATCATGCTGGGCCGAGGTTTTTGCCGACCATCGGCCCGGCATGAGGACCCAAGATTGGGCCAGTATGTTTAACGAGACCGGCATAGCCTTGGGCTACAATGCAGGGACAACTTTGCTTTTCAATACGGGACCGACAGTGTATGGAAGCAATGAACCAACCTTTTTACCCGTAGTCGGCCCAACTAGCGAAATGATCACGCTGGGCCGAGGTTTTTTGCCGACCATCGCGCATCGGCCCGAGATGGGGACCCAAGATTGGGCCAATGTGTTCGTGAAGGTTCGTACTACACAGGTGGAAATACACAAAATAGGTATTCAAAAAATAAATAATAATTGATTGCGAGTATTTTGACTATAAATGTTAATGGTCCTGCCTAAATTGAATACATATATTACATTTTTAAACATTATATTACAAATGAAATTTCTAACGCTACGAGGTTTCAAACCTACATCTATACCTGAATCTATCGCCTAGCAGTCGGGTGTCTTACCCATTACTCTATACCTACAGAATTGAAAGTCAATGAAAAACCCATCCTCATAAGGCACAGCTCAAAGCAGTTGAAAAAAAAAACAATTGTTTAACTCTTTTTTCTCATTAATTTTTTTATTATTATGCGACATCATGTAGATGTTAAATAAATGAACTCTTAACGGGAATGTAAATGAAATAATTTAAACCGATTACAATTTTTTGGGTTTTATAGCCCCGGGCTGAGACCCTTTAATTTTTCTTCAACCAATTTTTTTTCAACAACTTTTCAAACAATTTTTTTTTTCCAAGAACTTTTCAACAAATTTTTTTTTCAAAATTTTTGTTTTACTGAAATTTCTTTTTTAAACCATTTTTTTCAAACTTTTTTTAGACAATTTTTTTTCGAAATTTTTTTTTTGCGCCCACTTTGACTAATTTTTCTTCATGTAATATTTGGTTTTTTCGCCTTTTAGGCCATTTTAAAACTTTTGATAATGACATGAAATGTAATTTTTAATGAGCATTTAAAATTTGCATCGGTGGAACTTAGAAATTTTATCGCGTACTGCGAACATTTTTTTAATAACAAATTTTTTTAAACATTTTTGTGTAACGTTTTGCTTTTCAGGTGTTTCAGACTATTTTAAAATGATTCAGAATGACATCAAATATAAATTTTTCGGAACATTTACAATTTATCATAAAGATGGAGCTTAGAATTTCTTTCTTGAAAAAAAGGAAGTGTCTACGTGCACCGAAATTTCGGTACGAATATGGGTATGTCTACACGAAAATCCAGCTATTCGTACTCAAATTTCGGTCGCTTTGAAATAATGAACCCTAGTATATCCGACGGCTGGCCCATATTTGGGCCGAGGTTTGACCGACCGTCGCGTCGGGTGCATCATGATAACTCGTACAAGCCAATGTTATGCCGATGGTCGGGCCGTCTCTTGCGCAGAGTCGGGCCAATCGTACTTTCACGGTCTTTTTGAAACAACGAACCAGAGTTTATTCGACGGTCTGCTCATACTCGGGCCAAGGCTTGACCTACCGTCGGGTGCATCACCTTGATCACCGATCATCTGGCCAACCTTTGGTCAGAGTTGAACCAAGCATACTGGTTTTGTCATTTTAAATCAAATTGCCAGAGTTCATCAGACCATCGGCCTTATGTTGGGCCAAAGTTGGGCCGATTGTCGGGTGCAGTATGGTTGCTTGTT
>CAKNYM010046143.1:33651-71800 GCA_932195095.1 Andricus curvator
TATTCCATTTGTTTACGAGACAAATACGTACTATTCTTTTGCAGTCATTTTTAACGTACTTAATACTCTAAAATCAATTAGCTGCTAAGCGTACATGACAGTATAACTCTCCAGGATTGAAATTTGTCTACTTTTATGGCTTTTCGACCGCCTTAAAAAAAAGTTAGCCCCACCGAAACAACGGTATTTTTTTATAAACAAATAGCTTTTCTCAAAAACTATTTAATATTTTGAGCTCAAATTTTACATATACTCTCAGCTTATCAAAACACACATTTTCAGGGAATTTAATGGATGTGCATACACTTTTTGCAAAAATAACTAGATTTTGCAAAACGGCCATTTTTGACGGTTTTTATTACTTTGTGAGGGAACAAATTAAACAATTTCAATGTGCGACCTACCAAATTAAAGATCTTTTCAAGACCTTCAATTTATTATAAAACTTTTTTTTTCGCAAATCAATACCTTGATCGCAATCTCCAAAAAACATGATTTCGCCAACTTTGAACATTGCGCAATTCCGTATAAAACATATTTTTGCCTGCAAACATACAAGCCTTCATCCCAGGCATCAACACTACATGATGGCATACCTCGTTTTCATTCTAACATTTTTTGGTGAAAAGGCACCTTTTTACATTCTCATTCTAATGAGAAGGTATTGGTTTTATGTAAAATTTGACATAGTCGGTTTTCATCAAATCTCCACGTTTTGAGACCCCCTGAGCCAGAAAAAACGGTTTTTACCAAGGTGTCTGTCTGTCTGTCTGTAGCCACGATAACTTTCGAAAAAATGATCAGATTTGATTCAGCTTTGGCACACTTTTTTATGGCCGAAAAATAGAGAACGAGTTCGTTAACCAGCTATTTTGGATGAAAATTCAAAAAGTGAGCACATTTTGAAAATTTTTGAGACCACTTTTTTTCAAGATTTAAAAATTCTATGTATGGTTATTAGTAGTACGCAAAATGACGAACAAAATATTCTAATGACTTTTCGTGATAAAACAAAAATTACTGGAGTTATAGCATTTTCAAAATTCCAAAAAACAAACGAAAATGTACATTTTAAGCCGAAAAACGCACGATATGAAAAAAAGTCAAGAGGAGAAAAACGTTGCTTTTTGAGCGCCCTATAATATTTTCATAACAACTTTTTGAATTTTTTGAAAAATAAAAAATTCAAATTTTGATCGCACAAAAAAATAATCAAAAATTCCATTTTGCTGTGAAACTATGCAAGATACGAGAAAAGATCATTTCACCAAAATTGTGCACCCAAAAAAGATCTACAAATTTCTCATCATTCACTTTTTGATATGACGCGTAGTTTTTGTTTTATTCGTAAAAAACAGCATTGAAAATAGAAAAATCAAATGCACAGAACCGAGCGTGGAACGCAAGGTTCAAATGAGTTTCAAATCAAATATCGAGCGCGAAGCGCGAGTGTCTGGATGAGAATGTGTTCCTTAAGGTCGATAGAACCTTGAGTAAATGAAGTTCCTTTTCAGTCTAAAATAAAAACAAATTTAACAATCACTTAATATGTAGAGGTTTTGATAATTTTATAATATTTGCAAACAAACTTTTTCTTTTCATCGAAGTCGAACACGAAGTTGAAAAATCTGGAGCAACCGAGCGTAAAGCGCGATGTAGATACGCCCGAGCGCGTAGCGCGAGGTGAATACATAATCGAGCGCGAAGCGCGAGATCCAACAGTTGCGCGCCCTAGGCGCGCTCAAACTTGCGAGCGAAGCGAGCCGCGCGCGAAGCGCGCGATGAGAATGTGCCCGCGAAGCGGGCAGATTTTTAATCTTCGTTCCCTGGACTATGGTGACATGTTCAGGATTAGCTTGCCTATGAAATATGTTTTTGTACGTGGAAAATGAGGAGACACGTATTTTTTTTTTTAAATTACCATAGCGACATTTTCTTTTTTGAAAAAAGCCTCTTCTTCCTAAAAATTTCAGGAAAAAATGGTGGTGTTTTAAAGAAATTTTTTTTCAAAATTTGTGCAGTTTATGAGATATGAAGGTTTATCTTATTTCAGTTTAATTAGTATTTTGCACTCTTTCAATATCTTTATCACGCACATCTACGTAAAAAATAATGAAAAATGGTAAGGTCATTTTGGATTTTTGAAAAAAAAAACATTCTTCTCTTTAAAACCCAACCTTTTTTTCAAAATTTTTACAAATGATAGGTACTGATATAGTCTACTTATCATGCACTTTCCGTTTAGTATTTTTTTGTTTCAGTGCAGAAAAAAATTATCATTACTAGATTTACATATCAGTTCCAGAAAAAAATCAGTTTCAGGAAAAAAAAAGATTGGGTTTTTGAGAAAATATTTTTTTTACTTTTTTTTTTCAAAATTCAAAAATAACATTAGCATTTCTTGTTATTTAAAAAAAATTTTGTAGCTCGGTTTTTGCAGTAAAATTTTCAGAAAAACTCATTGTACCTTCAAAATGTTCTAATATTCGTGAAAAATGTGAAAATTTCGCTAGGAAATTTGAAAAAATACGTGTTTTCTTATTTTTCACGTAAATAAACATATTTCATAGGCAAGCTAATCCTGAACATGTCACCCACCGGCCTGCATGATTTGAAATGGATTCGGTCACGTACGAGTGCGATAACTTTTCACACTTAGTTTATATATATTATATATTTAGCGTTGAAAAATATAATGTGTTCTTAATCTGTTTTTATATACTAAAACCGTATTAATTGTCATAATTGTCATAAAATACATTACGGTAGTGCAATTCTTTGTTCCCGTTATAAGCTATAAAAATAGTTAATTTAATAGTTTCTTAAAGAAATCAGTTTAAAGTAATGTTCTCTAGAACATGGACATATAACACCGTTATGGCAAAGTTCTAGATCAAAGTGGGAACAAACGTTGTAGAACATATGTGATTGGTTAGTTCTAGAACAATTATGTAACAATTGTTCTGTAACAGTTACTAATTTTTGTTCCTGATATATTCTGGAACAAATTCGTGACAGGGTTCTAGAATATCGACAAATAACACCATTACGGAACAGTTCTGGAACAAGCTTGGAACAAATGTTATAGAACGTGTGTGCTCAGTTTGTTCTAGAACAAATTTGTAACAACTGTTCGGTAACAATTACTCATTTTTGTCCCTGATTTGTTCTAGAACACATTCGTAACAGCGTTCTAGAATGTCGACATGACACCGTTACAGCACAGTTCTGGAACAAGCTTGGAACAAATGTTATAGAACGTCTGTGATCCGTTTGTTGTAGAACAGTTCCATAACAACTGTTACAGAGCAGTTACTAATTTTTGTTTCTGATTTGTTCTAGATGACATTCGTAACATCGTTCTAGAACGTCTACATAACACCGTTACAGCACAGTTCTGGAACAAGCTTGTAACAAATGTTATAGAATGTCTGTGATCCGTTTGTTGTAGAACAGTTCCATAACAACTGTTACAGAGCAGTTACTAATTTTTGTTCCTGATTTGTTCTAGATCACATTCGTAACATCGTTCTAGAACGTCTTCATAACACCGTTAAAGCACAGTTCTAGAACAAGCTTGGAACAAATTTTATAGAACGTCTGTGATAAGTTTGTTCTAGAACAATTATGTAACAACTGTTTGGTAACAGTTACTAATTTTTGTTCCTGATATGTTCTAGAACACATTCGTAACAGCGTTTTAGAACGTCGACATAACACCGTTGCAGCACAGTTCTAGAACAAGCTGGGAACAAATGTTATAGAACGTCTGTGATTTGTTTGTTCTAGAACAGTTCCATAACAACTGTTATAGAACAGTGCCGTCACATAGATCGAGAACAGTTCTGTTACAATAAGGTCACAAAGATATAGAACACTGTTCTCATATTGTTCAAGAATAGTTCTCGCACCACATTGTAACAATTGTTATAGAACACTGTTCCTTTTTTGATATAGAACAGTTATAGAACGTGTTTGCTGGGAAATCGCGGAATCATGGCATTCCTCGATAATTTGGGATCTCTGATTTTCAGGTCGGATCGTCAGTTCACCGGTATACACAGCAATGCTATTATCTAATTTTCCAAAATAGGTTCTAAACATTAATTCCACCGTATTCCAAGGTAAACTATCAAAACCATTACCCTTTCGCGAAATACTGAAACTTTTCACCTCATGCTCGGTTACTGCATCTTTCAAAGTTGATATTGCAGACTCAATATCAACTGCATATATTCTGTCATCAAATTTTTCTTTAACATATAAATTAAAGACAAAATTTTTCTTGTAATTTAATTAAACAAATTTGTCCCACATGAACCTTTTCACTTTTAAGATCAGAAAATTTAATAATGGAATTATCCATGAATTCACGATCCACATGTGTAGTGAGGGCATGATCACAACTCATAAAATTCACCAAGTGATCACCCCTCATCCACAATTTATCTTTACAAATTTTAAACATTGGAATGAGAACATGAACATAGGAATAGGAGGGGACTAGCCACATGCTTCCGAACTAAGGCGCGGGGATTGATTATAAGTTACAAGGGGGGAGTCGACCATATTGGATTGCAAAATCAAGTGGTGGTAGTGAGAGAAGGAGATCAGTCTGCTCTTTCTCTCGCAATACCAGTTTAGCAATCCAAGATGGTAGACCGCCCCGCTCGTTATTTCGCCCCCGCTATGACATGCCTAGTCCCATCCTATTCCTATGTCCATGGGATGAGAAGATTTCTTCCTGTTACAGGACCCTCCCCCTGGTCGGGCATCAAAGCAGTGACCTCAAGTTCTTCTCCCTCATCCCTATCAGTTACTTTAATAATATTATATTCGGCAACCATGGCCCTTTTCAAATACTCATCGAGTAAATTTTCATCATCATTACTATTTTGATCTGGGGTAGCCTGTACTTTCATTGACCCGCGTGCGCACGTCTTAAGGTCCCTTTTTACAAGTGATCCAAACAAGACCTTCCCCGCTTGAGTTCCCGACTCATCGTCCAGCGGCACGTCTTTATCACTTGCAAGAGTTAATTTTAACTCTTTTCCATCTCCGGACCTGCTGTAGACCTTCCCTTAAAGAGTCCCAGACTCAACATTTGGCGGTTTGTCTACGTCATAGATCAGGGCCTCTGCTGACGCTTCAACATTTTCAGACCTGCTGTTCCTGCCTTTCCCACACCAGTCCCAGACTCATTTTGTGGCGAATTACTTATATCATAGGTCCTAGCCCTTTTAAATTTTCCTTGGTCTGACAAGTCTCCTAAACTGACACTGTCCTTACCCACAGGAAATTTTGTTTGTAGCTTTCTTTTCGAAGTACCTTGGTAGCCCGCTCCCCCAAGATGCTTTCCAACCTCGCTGACATTCTCATTAATGTCTGAGCCGCTTGTGGAATTAATACCACCTGTTTGAGCATTCTCATCATTGCTCACACAAACCGTGGAATTTATACCACCTTCAATAACAATTTCATCAAAATTCAAATCAACCGTGGAATTTATACCATCCTTCTCATAAGAAGTCACAAATAATCTCTCTACAGGAAATTCATGATACCAGACCTCATCCTCTTTTGGTGGAATCTCAGGCCGCAAAAGAACGTGCATTTTCCCAGTTCCCTGATCATTCACCTCAGAGGCATCTGAATCAACATCCTCTTCATTATCCTGTCCCGATTTCTCTACAGGATTTCTCGACAATGCATCTGCATTGGAGTTCACTCGCCCTAGCGTATGAATAACTTCAAATTCATATTCTCGTAATTTCACTTTCCATCTCACCAATTTAGAACGTAAAGTAGGGACATTTCATTGATGCAGCCATACCAAAGGGCGATGGTCGGTAACCAAAATAAATGTTCTCCCATCAATATAGGGTCGAAATTGAACAACAGAAAAAATTACAGCAAGTAATTCTTTTTCAGTGACATTGTACCTTAACTGGGCCCCCTGCAGTGCACGAGAAGCATACGCAATTGGCAAATCTTTGTCTATTGGACCTTGGCTCAATACTGTCCCCATGGCAAAACCAGAAGCATCTACAATTACTACAAACGGCCTACTAAAATCAGGAAATTGCAATAAAGGTTATGTACAAAGGATCCGTTTTAATTCATCAAACGCCACTTGCGCCTCTTGCCCTCATTTAAAGGTAACATCGTTTCTTAGAAAATTATTTAAGAGTTTTGCTATCAGGGCAAATCCTGGTACAAAACGCCTATAATATCCCGCAAGTCCTAAAAATTGTTTGACATTCTTACGGCATTTTGGCTGAGGAAAATGCATGATAGCTGCCAATTTCTTGGGATCCGGTTTTACTCCTTCTTGTGTCCCAAATAACCTATTTCTTTGCGCAGAAATTTGCATTTTTCAGGCTGTAAAACAAGATTTGCAGTTTTCAGTAGTCCCAATAATTTTTCTAGTTTTTCATTATGTTCTTTCAAAGATTTCGCATATATAACGATATCATCCATATATATGTTACAGGCAAAGTCCGATGTGCCGTCACACGGCAGTCTGCCTGGTCCCTCCGCGATTTGACTGAACAGTGTCAAGCAAAGTCCGGAGTAAAAATAAAACCTTTGGGGTTTACTTTTCCTGCTGGACAGTGGGCTGGCTCGGGAATTTACAGTTCAAAATAGTCTACAGGTCGCAATTGTGAACGGATTTGAAAGTTTTTTTTTTATAAATGATCAGCATTCAACGCAAGTTTTTTTCTCTAAATAAATAAAAAAATAAACTCGATATGTATCATATTTAACGCAGATGTACTTAGAAAACATAAATAATTAATTTTTAATATTTTTATTGTTCTTTAGTATAAATAATTTCCGAATTCAAGCCTTTTTAGGAAAAGCCGATTATTTAAAGCGAATTTACAGACTATATATTCCATACAAGTCACCAGTCTATTATTTGTAATAATTAGATTAATAATAACAATAATTGTTTATTGTTGATTTATTTGATTTAAAGATATATAATCCCAGCTGAAAATTCTTGTACAGGAACCTGGAAGGATCCTGTACATGTTCCTGTACACGAACCTGTACAGGTAATCTTGACGGTTCCTGTGCAGGAATTTGGCGAAGGAAACTGTACATGATCCTGCCAAGGAACCTGCAGCGACAAAGGAACCTTTGAATGATCCTGTACAGGAGCCTGTACAGAAACGTGTATACGATCCTTTACAGAAAGCCGTCGAAGGAACCTTTGGAAGGATCCTGTATAGAAACACATATAGGGTCCTTTACAGAAAGCCATTGCGAAAACTGATGTCACTTACAGCTATAAACTTGCCTTCTTTTTATTCCCTTGAAGAACGAACTCACTATCGAGAGAGCCAAGCCACCAGCGAACCCTCGCGGATTAGTTCCTGCGCAGGTTCATGTATAGGATCCTGAACATGTTCCTGTACATGAACCTACACCTCAACTGACACTGTGAAGGAACCTGTACAGGACCATTCAAAGGTTAGCTTGTATACAGGTTCCTTTGCAGGATCATGTACAGTTTCCTTCGCCAAATTCCTGCACAGGAAACGTCAAGATTACCTGTACAGGTTCGTGTGCAGTTTCGTGTACAGGAACATGTGCAAGATCCTCCGAGGTTCCTGTACAGGAATTTTCAGCTGGGATAAAATATATCATAAAAGATAAACTCTAAAATTTTATATATAAAAGAAAAAAAAACTACAATATTTATCGTAAAAACCAACTTTCCAGTAAGAAAGAGCCAGTAATAGGTGTTTCGTTTAAAAAAATTTGTTATTAAAATTCATAATATTTATTTATTGAGATCTAAAATCACTGTTTAGACGATGCTACTAAGATTTAGTATGGCAAAGAAAAAATCTGTCTCAAAATTGCAGTAAACTCGTCGCGTATTTCGAATTTAGAAAGATACAATGAGATCGTGAAGGAAGTTGAAGGTGCTAAAGAAAAAAAGGAAAAATCATCGTTGGATTACAGGCGTCTTAAACGTTACGATGTTCTCAAGGTTGGAGATCACAAGAAACTGATTACGCCACATTCCGAAAATCAGCAGGATGTGAAATATTCTTTGTGTGATAACGAAATATTTGACGCGATTCATCAAGCGCATCTTGAATGTGGTCACGGTGGACGAGACCGCACGGAGAAAGCTCTGAGTGAAAAATATTCAAACGTAACCAGAGACTCAATCAATTTATATTTACAATTATGTGTGATCTGTGAGAAAAACCGGTCTCTTCCAAAAAAAGGATTAGTGGTGAAGCCTCTATTGTTTAAAAAAATCAACGAACGTGATCAAGTAGACCTGATTGACATGCAAACTTGCAAAGATGGTGATTTTAGATTTATCATGAACTATCAAGATCATTTTACAAAATTTGTGATTCTTAAGCCTTCAAAATTTAAAACTGCTGAAGAAGTATCCCGTCATCTCCTGGATATTTTTTGCAACTATGGAGCACCCTCAGTTCTTCAATGTGACAAAAGTAGAGAGTTTGTCAATAAAGTAATTACAGAATTGAAAGTTTTGTGGCCAACACTTTCAATTGTTCATGGGAAACCTCGAGACTCTCAAGGTCAAGGCAGTGTAGAACGAGCGAATCAAGACGTTCAAAATATTCTAAAAGCTTGGATGAAAGAAAATAACACTGTAAAATGGATAAATGTAAAATGGAGCGAACGCTTAAGTCCCGGCTAGATTCGGCTATACATTAGCGACGATCGTTCGGGTAAGTTCGGGACAGCCGCTGAACACACAGTGTCCCTTACGTAAGTTTTGTTGTTGTATTTGGAGGCCGTGCTCGAGCTCTCCGATAAAGGCATCGTCCGCAAGTGCCTTTGTGTTCTTTTTGCCTTGTATTTTTCACTTTCCGCGACTAGTAAAAAATCGCAAGTCCATTTTCTAATAGAAATTGTTTAAAAAATCAATTTTTTATTGCAAAATATGAAAGCGCACATTATTTTTACCCAAATAGTGTATCTAGATTATTCAAAATTTTATTCGATCTCAGAGTTCTTTGGGCAAACAGTTTTTCTCGATTTTCTCAGTTCGAGTGAGATTGGACTTATGTATCTTTTTAGTTTGTACGGCAGAATAAGGGGCCGTACTTAAATTAAGTAACGAATCATAGGCCCTCTCTGAGACCCCCTCCTTCCCTTAACAAACTGTAACAAAATATTTCAACCCCCCCCCCCATCCCACTCTTTCTGTGCGTGGTTTTTAGGTTCCAAAAATGTTTTACTAGTTATTCAAATTCCAGAATTGTGATCTTGAAATACTCTTAACATAGAATCTTTTATACACGGAATAAAACAGTATTTCAGATATAAATTAAAAATTTTCTAATCTATTAATTTATTGTAAACAAAAAAATTTCTTTTCTACTATAAAAGATGGGTTTTTAAAAAAATACTTGAATTTTCTACAAAATAATTAAATTTTTAACATAATAGTTGAATTTTCAACCTAAAAAGATAAATTTCCAACAAAAAGTGTCATAGTTTATATTTCAATCAAAGAAGATGAAATGTATCAAAAAAAAAGTTTTTTAAAACGAAAAATTTAAAAATTTAAAGCAAAAAAATTATTTTTCCACGAAACTGGTGCATTTGTACCCAACAAAAATGAAATTTTAAACATAGAAAATTATTTTTTTTTCACCAATAAAGGAGAATTTTCATCTAAAAAAGATCAATCTTAAAAAAATTGAAAAGTTACACTTTCAGTTGAAAAATTAATTTTAAACCAAAAAAAGACTTCTCCACTAAACAGTTCAATTTTTAACCAAAGGCATAAGCTGTCAATCAGAAAAAAATAATTTTTAACAATATAGTTTAACTTTTACCCAAGTAGTTGCATTTTCAATTTAAGAAGATGAATTTTTAGCAAAATAGTTACACTTTCAACCAAAGAGATGAATTTTCCAGTCGAAATATAACTTATTATAGAAATATATAATATTATATGATATTATATATTATATAATATTATATATTATATAATATTATAAAAATATTTAAAATATAAATATTAAACAAAAAGTAAATTTCCTACGAAATACTTAGATTTTCAACAAAGCAGTAGCATTTTCAACAAAAAGTATGACTTTTAAAAAAAATATTTTTATGTTCAACCAAACAGTTGCATTTTTATCCAAGTAAGATGAAAATTCTCTTAAAACACTTGAATGTTTAATTAAAAAAAAAAAATTTTTTTTTAAATTAGTTGAATTTTCATCCAGAATTGCTACCAAAGCGGATGAATGTATAAATTAAAAAGATAAATTAACAAAAAAAAGTTGAATTTTCTGTTAAAAAAGATTTTAGTAGAATTTTCACGATCAAAATATGAATTTCTAACCAAGAAATAAGTTTCTACCAAGAAAATTGAATATTCAATCGAAAAAGACGGATTTTTACCCAAAAAGGATGACTTTGTAATAAAATTGTTGGATTCTCTACCCAATAGTTGCATTTTTTTCCAAAAAAGATGAAATTTCTCTTAAAACAGATGAATGCTTCTTTAAAAAGAAAACAAATCTTTAAAAAATAGTTGAATTTTCATCCAGAAAAGATTCCAGTTCTCTTTTCAACATCAAAATATTAAATTTAACCAAAAAGTAAATTTTCTACAAAATAGTTAAATTTTCAAGAAAGCAGCAGAATTTTCGAACAAAAAGTATGACTTTTCATCAAAATTGTTGAATTTTAAACGAAACAGTTGCGTTTTTATCCAAAAAAGATGTAATTTCTGCTAAAGCAGGTGAATTTCGAAATCAGGAAGACAAATTTTCTAAAAAGAGTTGAATTTTCAAACGAACAGTTGCATTTTTATTCAAGAAAGATGAAATATTTCTTCCAAAACAGATAAAGAAAAAAAAACTTCAAAAAAATAGTTAAATTTTCATCCAAAGAGATTTCAGTTCACTTTCCAACACCAAAATAAGAATTGCAAACCATAAGTTAATTTTCTGCTAAATAGTTAAATCCTTGCAAATAATAAAGATTACTTTTGAACCAAGCATCTGCATTTCGATCTAAGAAATTTATACTTCCACATACGAGTTATCAAATGAAAAAGGCAAATGAAGACAAAAGTATTTTTTAATTTTCATCCCAAGAACATGTTTGTTTGACTTGTCAACCTGAAAATCTGAGTTTTCAACGATCACCAAGTTTTGGACGAAGCAGTTGATTTTCCAACAAAACATTAGAATTTTACACAAAACGGGATGAATTTCGAACCCAACAATTTCATTTTGATCTGAGAAAGATGTCATATCTTAGTAGAAGGGATGATAGTACAGATGAAATTCCAAATAAAAAAGACCAATTTTCGAAAAAAAAAGTTGAATTTACAACCGACAAATAGTTCTGTTTACTTAACACCACCAAAATATCAAGTTAAAAAAGGAAGTTGAAAACAAATTGTGGAATGTTCAACAAAACAGTTGAATTGAAAGCCAAAGAAGACGATCCTATTATAAAAAGTACATGCATTTCGGCTAACTTCATGCGTAGTCCCTAAGCCCTATTGGTAAATTCAGTTAGCCATTGACATATAATGTAAGTCACAGCAGGTCACAGTAAAATCAGCCAATCAGCTGACGAGAATCGGGAGCAAGGTTCGATAAGTTGATAATGTAAAAAAGAGATTCGATAACTCGATAATTCAAGTAGGCGCAAATTTCAAAAGTCAACATTTCTGGATTAATTATTACAATGAATTAATAAAATAGTTGAAAATGAAGACTACAATAAAAAATAAGTCGAGTTAGTTATAATTCATTTTTAGTTACTCTAAACATAGGGGAAAGTGAAGAAACTGTTTTCAAAATGCAAAACAAAATCAAAATTTTTAGTTATCTCGAAAACGGTGAGAGATACGCGAAAACTAAAAACATTTTCAGGGTTTCTAAAGGGAGATGGTCCTCTGCCACCCCGACTTAAACCAGTAAACAAATGTTCCAAATTAAAAACAAAAAAACCCAAAATTTTGAATTATCTCTAAAAGCATCACAGATACGTGAAAACTAACAACATTTTCAGGGTTTCAAAGAGGGGAATCGTTTTCGAACAAAATTTTAAGATTTTTGCAGATGGGGTTTGTTTTCGTCCAACTCGAAATAACACAACTTAAAGATTTTTAAAATACAAAAAAATGAAATTTATAAGTTATCTTGAAAACGGTGAGAGATACGCGAAAACTGACAATATTTTCAGGGTTTTTAAAGGGTTCGATCCTCGGCAACCTCGACGTAATCCAGTATACAGATTTTCCAATAAAAAGATTTTTAAATACAAAAAAAAATTAACATTTTGAGTTTTCTTTGAAAATGATAACAGTAAACAGACTTAAAATCTTTTTAAAAATCTAAAATTTGAATCACCTTGAAATCGGTCAGAGATTTGTAAAAACTAATAATTACAAAGAACTCAAACTAACCCAATAAAAAGTTTTTAAAAATTCAAGACAATAATACAAACTAATTTTTCACAAAAAGTTGAATTTTCAAACCAAAAATATGCATTTTCCATCAAAATAATTGAATTTTTGACCCAAAAAAAGACGAGAAGTGAATTTTCAACTTAAAAAAATCAATTTTCTAAAAAAAATGGAATAGCCACATTTTCAGTAAAAAAATTCATTTTCAACAAAAAAACTAATTTTCAACAAAATAATTAAATTTTTGAGGAAAGAAACTTACTTTTAGCTAAAATAATGAATCTTTAACCAAAAAAATGAATCTTCAACCCAAAAGATGAATTTTCTACCAAAAAAAGATACATTTTCAACAAAATAAATGAATTTTCAACCAATCATATGAATTTTCAACCAAGAAGATTAAATGTCTATCAAAAAATATAAATTTTCGACGAAAAATATAATAGTTAAATTTTTAATTAAAAATTAATTTTTAATTTAAAAAAACTAATTTTCAATCACAGAAATGAATTTTCAACCAAGAATATAAATTTTTTTTAAATACATGAATTTTGAAACAAATTTTTAATTTGTAAAGGAATTTTCAACCAAAAAGGTTAATTAGTCCAGAATATTAATCTTCTTGGTTACTAATTCACCATTTTGGTTGAATATTCATTTATTTTGTTAAAAACTATAGAAATTTTCAACTTAATAGCTGAATTTTCAAGTGAAGAAATTTAAAAAATTCATTTTCATCGAAAAAAATTCAGTTTCACCAGAAAAAAAACGAATTTTCAACAAAATAGTTAAATTTTTAAGCAAAAAAATTATTTTTTAACTAAAATAATGAATCTTGAACCAAAAAAAATGAATTTTTAACCCAATAGTTGAATTTTCAATTGATTATTTTTGATTGATTATAATTGATTATTATTTAATTAATTTCACAAAATATTTGTATAAAATAATGAGAAGGCACCGCAGTATGATATCTGTAGCTTCAAATAAGGAGCTCCTTTTCATTTTTTTCTCTGTTAAAGGAGTAATAAATAGATTTCTCGGAATTTATTTGTAGGTAAATTCTGCCATCGTTATCATCTGCCGTAATGAAATTTTCTATTTTATAAATTAAAATAAATATTATTTCTAAAATAAATTGTAAATTGTTCGTTATAACATGTATATGAGTATATGAATTTCAATTTGATAAATGCTACGAATAATATTAATTTTTATTATTATATAAGTTGTACAAAATTGAAGAAAATGAATGATACATAGAATAATGGTAGTAATTACCAATCTTTCAGTTTTGAAGAAATATGATAACAAATTTTTAAGTGGTCTATTTGCTCGGAAATTATTGCCTTCGCTCAATAGTAATCCATTTGACACTAATAGTTTATTATGCATTGAGAGATGTAGTGAAGTTTTTTCATAAAAAATTAATTTTCTAATTTTTATCATAAATGATACAAGTTATTACGAAAAAGTAAAATGTATTTTAGTATAACTTTTTTATACGTGAACATTTTAATCGAATCTGTTGTTTACGTAAAAATAAGTAAATTCTTTAATTATAATAGAAAATTATCCTGTCTATAGAAATTTCCAGGCCTTAATAAACGTTACAGTCTCTTTCTTATTAAAAGCTAAATTAAACAAAGAAATTTAAAAAAAATTTAATTTTTTCCCTTCTGCGGAAATCTGTTTTTAACTCTTTTTCTTATAACTTATTTTTACGTATCGCATAATTCAACCAAGAAAAATATTTTCTACCTGATATATTGTGTGACTGTACTTGTAGAACATGTCTAATTTTACATGGATTCTTTCTATAGACAAAAATTGTATGTAAAATATTTTTAATACAATGATTGAAAGTATAAAGTACAGCATTATAATTTTACAAAGTTTGATTAAAATCGAAGAACCACCTGCAGGTCCTGATATTTCTAACTTGTACTATCCCAGCTTATAAATTTTATTTTTCAAATCCACATATGTTATATAAGTAATAATACAAAAACGTTGCACAAAGTATTTGGTTTACATCGTCGGACTTACGTCGCTTTTTATGTACTATTTTTATGAAGCGTTGTTTTCATCTGATAGTTTAATTTTTTATTAGGTTTTTCCTCATTATCATTGTTTAATTGTTGTTTCAAAATGTAGATAAT
Organism: Andricus curvator; assembly: GCA_932195095.1. Taxonomy (NCBI): domain Eukaryota; kingdom Metazoa; phylum Arthropoda; class Insecta; order Hymenoptera; family Cynipidae; genus Andricus; species Andricus curvator. The sequence goes on from CAKNYM010046143.1 coordinate 48,259, forward strand.
ATCTTCCATTAGTAAAAATATTAAAGGTTAAAATTTAGCTGCTCCATTTGTGGTTAAAAACTGGTCTTTTTGGTTTTAAATTCAACCATTTATGTAAAAAAATTCGAAGCGAAAAGATATAAACTGAAAATTATTAAAATCAAATTTGAACTAACATCACATCCATTGCTCAAAGTACTTAGGCGGAAATTTATGTCATTTGTTAAAAATTCGTCTTTTTTTGGTAGAAAATTAATCTTTTTAGTTGAAAATTCAAATATTTGGTTAAAAATGTATGTACATATTTCATTCAAAATTCTTCTTCTCTGATAGAAAATTAATCTTCTTGTAAAAAATCAATCTTTTTGATTGCAAATTCAAATATTCAGTTAAATATTTAACAGTTTTTTTGAAAGCCCATGTTTTTGGCTTGAGAAATCAACATTTTTTTTATTGTTTGAAAAATCATTTTTGGTTGATAAATTCCTGTTTTTGATTTGAAAGTAGTGTCTTTAGTATGTTTTTCTTTGAAATAATAATAAAACAGCATTATCGCTTTAAAAAAAGTTAATAGTGTGTTGAGCCCGAGACCAGAATTTGCAATTTATTACTCTAAAATCTGTCACAGCTTTAATTTATTTTAAAAAAGTGACCCATTTAATCCGAAAAAAGCAGAAAAAAGTACCCTACAGAAAACGTCGAATTTCCAAGTATTTGAAGGTACTATATTTTAAATGCAATGTTGTCGGAAAGCAGATTTCCAGAGAATATCTCATGACTGTGAAGCAATAATTTTTAATTTGACGTTTTTTGCAGCAAAACTAATTTCTAATCCAAAAAGTGACTAAAAGTCAATATGTTCATCAAGACGAATTAAACAAAAACTGAAAAATTTAGAAAAAATTGATTGAACTGAACAGAATGGATTTAATTTAAAAGAAATCAGTTAAATTTAAAAAATTGGAAAGAGATAATAAAAGAATTCTGATTGCGTTAGTAATAATTCAGGGTGAATTTCAAACGAATTCAAATTAATTGCAAGACATATTTGAAAATCTCTTCAAATTTGTGAAAACCTACAAAATCCCTCCCTTCTTGAATAGTTTCATATATTCCGAAGTTCTACAAAATTCTTGAAAACTCCAGAAAAAATTGTTTATTTCTCCTAAAGATATTAAAAGCCTTTAAAATTCCTTCAAAAATTAATAATATCTGGAAAGTGCATTAAAATCTTTGAAAACACTTTAAGATATTTTAAATCCTTTCAAATCTTTCAAAATTTCTGGAAACTTTTTAAGGCTCTTGAAATCTTTTGAAATCACTTAATATTTTTTAAATCCTCCGAAATCCAATTAAATTACTAAAATCAATTGCAAATTCCTTAGAATCTGTTAATATACCCTAAAACATTTCAAATCCTTCAAAATCTTTCGAAATCCATTGAAATTATTTAAATCTCTTGAAAATGCCGTATGTTCTTCCAAGACACCCTATAATATTTCCAATCCTTTGAAATTTCTTCAAATTATTGAAATAAATAAAAAATTCCTTCAAATCTTCAAACATTTCCTAAAATCTTTCAAGTTCTTTGAAATCTTTAAAATCACTTGAAACTTTTTAAAGCTTTCGAAAATGACTCCGAATCTTTTAAAATCATCTGATATCCGTTAAGTTACTGAAACCAACTGAAAATTCCTCAGAATCTTTTAAAATACTCTAAAAGTTTTCAAACCCTTAACATTTTTTTTTTAATTCCTTAAAATGTTGTAAAGCTTTCGAAAATGCCGTGAAATTTTTTTAAATACTCTAAAATATCTCAAATTTCCTGAAATAAATTAAATTACTGAAATAAATTGAAAATTCCTTAGAATATTTTGAAATACTCTAAAAGTTTTCAAATCCTCTAAACAATTTTTAATCACCTTTCAATTATGTAAATCTTCTGAAAATACCTTGCATTCTTTTGAAATAATTATCAAAAACTCTTCTAATCCGTTAAATTCCTTCGAAATTTATACCTGCAAAATTCCCTAAAATGTTTCCAGTTCTTTTAAATCACTTTAAACTTTTCAGAACTTTTGAAAATTCCTTGCAATCTTTTAAAATTTTCTAAAGATTTAGTTAAAATATTTTTAAATTTCTCGAAACATTTTAAAGCTTCCGAAAATACCTTGTAACCTTTTAAGATACTCTAAACTATTTCAAATCCTTTTGAATCAACTAATTGACTACAATCAGTTGAAAATTCCTTGAAATCTGTTAAAATATCCTCAAATATTTCAAACTCTTTAAAATCTTTTGGCATTTCAAATGCCTTGGATTCTTTTCAAATGTCCTAAAATATGCACAGTCCTTTAAAGTTCCATCAAATTATTACAATAAATAACAAATTCCTTGGAATCTTCTGAAATTCTTTTAAATATTTTCCTACAATATATATCAATTTGAAATCTTTTGAAATTAATTGAAAACTCCTTAAAATCTTTCATAATATCTTAAAATATTTCAAATTATTCGAAAACTTCTGAAATTCCTTGTATTATAAAAAATACCCTATAGCCTTTAAAATTCTTTGAAATCCCTTCAGATTATCAAAATTAATTCCTTAAAGTATCGGTAATTTTTTTTAAATAGGAGTTTCCCTTAAGAGCGTAAAAATGCTTAATTTGACCTTTTTAAATTATAAAATGTTTGATCTGTAGACATACACAGATCTCTGACATTCTTCTATTCAAACCGAAAAAAAATAATTATTCGAATATATCACTATAAGGAAATGGAGATTCTATAGGTAAAGTAGAACCGAAACGTACACCAGTTTGTATACAAACAGGCGGATCACATTACTAAATACGAAGAAACACGTTGTTGTATTATCGAACTCGAACTACGATTCGATTCGATTACTATTTCCAGCAGTGATCCCGAAAGACATGCGCATGCTTCGACTGAATGGCACTCATTGGCTCTAGTTTGCGTACGTATTTAAAATTCCAATGTAGACGCACACTGTAGCCAATGAACGTCACTATGGTCCAAGCAAGCGCAGATCAAGGCAGCTCCGTTGGGATCAATGACTTCAACTGAAGAACGAAAAATCATGACACGTTCCATCACTTTCTAACGCACTGAAACCTCGTGACACACGCATATATCAGGCGGAAATCATAATCGTGACATGTTCCATCACTTTCTAACGCACTGATGCCTCGTGTCACACCCATAGCAGGCGCAAACGATATAATCGTGACTATCGAAACGTGACACGTTCCATCACTTTCTAATGCACTGATGCCTCGTGTCACACCCATAGCAGGCGAAAACGATATAATCGTGTCTATCGAAATCAAGAATATCGTTTAGAGATTTTATATTAAGGATAGCTAACTTGGATCATGGTCTATTCTTAAGCGCTCCCAATTTCGTCCCGAGTCGCGCTCTGCCACAGCCAGCCATCTTGGTTGTCAGCGGCGTATCTAGGGAAAATAGCGTCCATGTCAAGCATTGAAAATTGTACGCCCCTGTGCAAAACACCTATACCACTAATTTTCCATTTTATTTTTAAATTTTAGTTAAAATTTAAAGTAAATAGATGATTTTGGTAGAATTTGAAACTAGTGTCTTTCTAAATATTTGAAATATTCTTAATGAAATTATAACTTTAGAATTTCGTATCACACGCTTACCCGCGTGCTCACTATATGTTCATTCATTTATTTACATTTTTGTAAGCGAGGATCATTATCTTTCATCAAAAAAATTTATATTATAATAAATTATACGCTGTATTAATTTATATGTTAAGTTGTAAAATTTTCGTACGTATATAAGATCTAAAAACATGCCATTTTGTGTACACTAAGGGGTTATGTTTTTAATTATATACGTGCATGTATATACGGATAATAAAAACTGATATTATCATAATACAGGCTATGATATCGACATTTTGAATTTATTTATTTGTGCTTTGAGACCAAATTGCCAAAAACATGTTATCCATATTTCTTCTACTTTACAAGGATTGGAAGCAATATATTTTCTAAGATTTTATATTATCTATAGCTCAAATTACATTATTTTCAAACTAATTTAATTGATTTATAAATTGTACAATTTCTTTATCTTTTACTCGAAATCTTCGCTCATGACGTTTACTTCATTTCAAATATAGTTCATTTTCGCGCGCTCACTTAAAAATATGGCTGGCTGTGGCAGAGTTGTTTCCTATTAGTTAACTTTTTTTTAGTTGCGCGTGGCTAGACCGTGTATTCTTAGATCATGCTCCGTAGATTCGACTAAGTCGTAGACCACGACCTGCGCCTTTGGGACGAGGTGTCGGATCCGATACCTGAAAGAGACAGATAGATCTATCCGTCTCTTTCAATCTCATGAGTTTCCGCTTTCATCCACTGCTTTCATCTGCCATTGGAGTCAAACGTCCACCATGAGTGCGCGAAATTCAAATTGATAAAATGTAGGTTGATCCAAGCTACAGTATTAGATTGCGCATGCGCAGAGTTCCACCTAAGGTGCGTTCCCTAGGGTCCAGAGACAGTGTGGTAGCCTAGCCGGATGCCGCCATTTTCAAGCCGGATGCCGCCATTTTAAGCACTGGTTATCTATAGTGTAGTATATATATATATATATATATATATATATATAGGACTGTGTTCGAGAATTGAATGGGAGTACTGGATGTACTGGCGTGACGTCATAAAAATTACTGCTGTGAGAATGGCGATGAGAACTGTTGCAGTGATACCAACGTAGACAAAATTATTATTTGGAGCGTTGCGATTGGCTGTCGACCGAAAAACGTAATCAATCATGGCGATTCCGTGTAATTTTGCGTGACGTAATTTTTACAGGAATTGCTGAATTTAAAAGCATGTGTAATATCACTGGGAGCAAGATGGTGGCAATAAGCTTGGTTTAATTTCAGAAAATAGTTATAATTAATTAATTATTATATTATATTAATGAATTAATTAATTTATAAAGGGCTTCCACATAAATACAAAAAGTAGTAATTAGTAAAGCAAAAGTTGCTAAATTAATTGTTAAAAAAAAATATTAATAATAATTGCCAAACGGTGCGAAGTTTTTTATTTTTCAAAGACATCTTGATTTATATATAAAATAAATACCTAACTTTTTTAAATAATGCAATATGACAAGTGCATACTTTATAATTTGAAACGGACCCGCACTTTTCGGTACACTTCACAGACTTAAGGGCCGGCGAAAGAAATGTTGGGGCCCGCTACTGATTTTGTACGAAACGTTAAAAAACCTCCAACTTACTTGAATTTTCTCTAAATTGATCATTGTTCAACTGTTATTTGCAAATCAAAAATCAATACTTTTACTTTCAAATTACAAATAAAAAAATTATTATTGTTTTTTTTTTTTTTTGTTAACTTAAAAATTCCAAATTGAATGTGTTAAAAATTGAATATTTTATACTGAAACAATACTTAAATGAGATTTTAAAATTGAATAAAGGCGTTTATTTATGAATCTATTAATTTGAAGTGATTTTTAAATTGAACATTGTTTATGAAGACTCAATCGGACGTTTACATTTGCGTAACTACTAAGGTTTTCGAATCAAATTAGTTCAAATTTTGACGTTAAAATATGTAAATCATATAATTTTGAACAGATCCAGAATCGTCTTGTAAAATCAATTAATCTTCCATTTTTAATACTCCAACTACATTTCAGTTTTTAAAAGCATTATTTAATTTATATTGGCTTCCGTTTTCGGTATTGATCGTGAAAGAACTCTTTTGTGTCAAGTGTTGGTTTTTTTGGCTTTGATGAAGGGAATCAGCGTGTGTGGATGCAGAAAGGGCAGTGAGTGCGGAGATCAGGTGTAATGGAAGAAGGGTGAGTGAAGGCAAGGGTGTGAAGAGTGAAAGTAAGATGTGAGAAAGGAAAATTGGACCGGGTGAAGTTTTTGAGGTTAGGAGTAGGAAAATAGTTGTCGGGCAAGGGGGGCAAGAGGTAGGCGAGTAAAGAGCGGGAAACGTCGCGGAGCACTGGGTGAGGTAGGATGCCGACTGTTCGAAGTCCACAAACGGGTGCCAGAGGGCAGGTAAGAGATGAAACAAGAGGTGACGAGGTTCCCGGTAAGAAGGCTTGAATAGAATAGAATTAAAAATTTAAGATTTCAGCGTGAAAGTAGAGATAATCCTATTATTTTTAATACCTGATTTTCTCTTCAGGCTTCAATGTTCAAGAAAGTAATAAGTGGCTCAAAAATGTAATTCCCGTCTATTCACATAGTGTTAATGACTCTCTTTCCTATTCCAAAAAGAAGGTTAAATATGAAGTGTGTTCAATTCAGTTTGATTCATTCGCGAAATGTGTACATTGAGTTTTCTGAATTACCGGTTTTTGAATTCAAGTTAGGAAGGGTCTATTACATTGAATTCAAGTTTACATTGCGGACAGATGGTGTGACTTCAATTCAAGAAATCTGAATTGATTTTATATGAAACGTATTATCCTCAATTCCAAATGGTATAACTGAATTAAATGAAATAGGATTTGTGATACCGAGATACCAAAAAAATTGGTGTATTCTGAAAACATTAGTTAACTTGAATAATTAATTAAATAATTATTTAATTAATTAATATAATTATACATACATACATATAGTAATAATAAATTCTTTAATAATCGTCAGTAAATTGTCCTTTTACTGCTTTTGGTATTAGATAGGTAGAAAATTATATTTTTCAAACTGTATTGAAACGTATAGCAGTTCCTTCTTTCTAATTACTGTTTCTGGTTTAGGAGAACGAAGGGAAAATCAGATATTAACATGAATTGAAATTTTCAATCCTATTCTATTCAAGCCTTCTTACCGGGTTTCGAGCGCGGTTAGTGGGAGAAGGGGGAAGATGACAGTAGCGGCAAAGAGACGTTAGAGACGCCGACCAGGGAGGGGACGGCAAAGAGAAGGGATTCAGGTACGGGCCATAAAGGCGGAAGGCCCTCTAACCTACAGCGCCTTAACAAGCTAGGCAGCGCGGGCTCGAATAGGAGCTTAGAGGAATGGCGAAAAAAAGTGAGCGCGACCAGTAGTGAGGGGGAAGAAAAAAGAAAAAGAGAGGAAGGGGTCGATGAATTAAAAAGGGGCAAGGAATGCAAGAAAGTGAGGACTAAAGTGACTAAACGGAAAACACCGGAAAGAGATAGGGGGGATGAAGGAATGTTTGAAAAACTAGAGGCTCTCATAAAAGGGTTTAGAGGAAACAAGAAAGAGACTAAATAATATGAATAGGGATATGAATAGGCAGGGAAATGATGTAAGGGGGGAAGTGAGAAAAGTAAGAGAGAAGTGGGATAAACTCTGGAAAGATGAGAAGGACAAGGTATGGGGTAAACTAGAGAGCATAGAGAATAGACAGAAGGAGGATGACGAAAAGAGAAATAGTGAGATAAAACAGTTGGAAGAACGGGTAAACAACTTAGAAATGAGGAGTGAGCATATGGGGAAAGAAACAGAGGGTGCGGAAATAGAAAAAGGGAGTAATAAAAACGTGCAAAATGAGAATGAAAGATTGAAGAAGAGACTAAGTGACATTGAAAGGAGATTGGAAGGGGAAGAAAGGGCAAAGAGAAAAAATAACATAGTAGTTAAGGGATTTACAATGGAGAGTGAAACAGGGGAAGTGGAAATCGAAAATCTTCTGAGAGATATTGGAGTTCAGGTAAGGGTAGAAGGAGTTAAGAGAATAGGAGGGACGAAGGAAGGAAAAGAAGGAATGTTTATAGTAAAAGTAGGGAGTGAGGAGGAGAAAAATAAAATTATGGAGAACAAAAAATTATTGAAAGGAAGAAGGGAAAGAATTGAAGAGGATTTGACATGGAGGGAGAGGAAAAGGAGATGGCAAATAGAGCAGAGGGCATGGGTAGAAAGGAAAATGGGGCGCATGGTATGGACAGGGAGAGACAGATTATGGATAAATGGAGAGGAATGGTTCTGGGACGAGGAATTAGAAGAAATAAGGAAAAGGGGAAAAAGAGTTGAGAAAGGTAGAAAAAAGGAAGATGCAAAAGAGGTTCGAGATCAAACAGAGGGGTTTCCAAAAAGCAAGGCGGAAGAAAAGTGAGGATAGGTGAGGGAAGGGAGGCGAAAAACGAGAAAATAGGTTTCTGGAATGTGTCAGGCTTGAAGAACAATAATGTAGGTTTTTGGCGGGAGTTAGAAAAGTGGGATATGATTATGATGAGTGAAACGTGGGCGGATGAGAAGGACTGGAAGGGGATGGAAAGGATGTTACCTAAAGGGTATGTGTGGACAATGTAAGAAGCAAGAAAGGAACACGTTAAAGGTAGAGGGATGGGTGGCATGGTCTCAGGGGTGAGAAAAGAAATGGCCGTAAAAGGGAGAACAGAGGAGGACTGGGAGGAAAAGGATGGAACAATGGTAAGAAGGATTATAATTGGAAAAGTCAAAATAGCGGTGGTTTGTGTATATAGAAGAAGAGGAAGTATGGAGAGTAATAAGGAGGTGGTTGGAGGAAAAGAAGGAAGAGTTGGTTTTGATAGGAGGTGATTCGAATGCCTGGACTGGCAAGCAAGGGGGAGGGACTTGGGATGAAGAAAAGGAGGCCTATATAGGGAGCTCCAAGCATAGGGTGATAGACCGGGAGGGGAGGAGGTTACTAGACGTAATAGGAGAAACAGGATGGTTTATATGTAATGGCAATATCAAAGGAGATGAGAAAGGAGAGATCACATTTATAGGTAAGGGAGAAACAGTAATAGACTGCATCCTGGCGGAAAAAAGAATGAGTTATATGATATGCAGTATGAATGTGGGGAATGAGATAGGGTCCGAGCACTTCCCAGTAACAAAGATATTATAAGCCTAGATGCGGCACGGGGTATAGTTCGAGGAACTAATTGTAGACGGCGCTCCCGGCGAAAATTGCCCGATCCCCCCATGCCTCTAAATCCGCATATTGCGCCCACCAACTTCTTTGCCCCCGCACTCTTCTACCGCCGAACAAGTCCATCGAATAGCCGATACTCAGTCGGTACATACTTGAAAATATAAAATAAAAATTGTACATCAAAGATTTTGTAAATTATTATTTTCAATCATTCGAATACATTGCGCATTAAGGAAATGCGTAGAAGATAAGATGTACGCTTGAGTTTAATTAAAATGTAATTATTTCGTAATGAATATTTTCAGTTGCTACATTTTTTTATGGAAAAGATTAGTTATATTGCAATTAAAATTAACTGTTCCTGAATAATGCAAGTGACAAATTGTTAATAGTAACTAATAATTAATAACCTTGTGATTGTATTACTCACATTTTTTGAAATACTCTATTGTTTGACTAAAGTCAATTTTTATAATAATGAAGAAAATTGTTTTTTTGAAAAAGGGTCAGTAGAAATTCTACTAAATGAAACTCTACTTTTGCAAATTCTATACCGCTAATTCTACTAGCAAAAACTCTATACACAAGCATATTTATTAAACAAATTAAATGTTTTAAATGTAAACTCAACACGGTAAAATTACACAGCGTAAATTTGTACACAAAATAATTGAAATTTTCAAAGAATTATTTATTAAAATATTTTGGGTAGAATTTGTTTTTATTGTGTAGAGTTTATTTAAATGCACAAAATTTAAAGTATTATTTTGTATAGAATTTTACGGCGTAGAATTAATAACCATATTGAGTTAACATTGAAAATAATCAATTTGTTTAATAAATATGATTCTGTAGAGTTCTCGCGTGTAGAATTAGCGATTTAGGGTTTTTAGATGTAGACTTAAATTTTATAGAATCACTACCACCTCCCTCACGGTTATTATATTAAGTAAACAATAATTCGTAAATTTTTATGTTTGTGTCCTTGATTACGAATTAAATGAATTAGAATTAAACAATACAATTGTATAATATAATTATTTTTTATTTTATTCGATTTTTTCATATATAATATTGCATAAACTTATTAAGATTTGACTATTAGTCAACTGAGTACCAGTAAAAATAATCGATTAATGCGAAAATTTAACTTTTTGGTAGAAAATTAACTTTTTTGTTAAAAAATCATATTTTTGGGTTGAAAATTCCACCGTTTTATAGATAATTCATCCTTTTGGCTTTAAAATTCAACAATTTTGTTGAAACCTCGTCTTTTTTTTAGCAATAACCTTTTATAATAATAATAATCTTCTTGCTGGAAAATTCATCATTTTAGTTGGAAATTGAACGACTTTGGTTGATTTAACTATTCCATTTTTAGAAAATTAATCTTCTGGGTTAAAAAGTCATCTTTTGGATTGAACTCTTGTTGAAAATACATTTTTTTTTTAAAGATTTACCACTTTAGTTGAAATTTTATCTCTTTGGTTGAAAATGTAACTATTCTCTTGACAATTCGTTTTTTTTGTGTTCAAAATTTATTGTTTTATCTGAAAATTGCACTTATCCATTTTTTGATAGAAATGTAACCTTTTATAATTTGAAAATTCACCTTTTTGGCATTTCCTTGAAAATTCGTCTTTATGGTCGAAAATTAATCTTTTTCGTTATAAATTCATCCTTTTTGATTAAAAATGTGACTGTTTGAGTCAAAATCAGTCTGGTTTGGTTAAGGATTCAACAATTTGAAAGAAAATTAAAGTATTCGGTTGAAAATTAACTTTTTTGTTAAAAATTCATATTTTGGTTGAAATTTAACTATTTGGTTAAAAATTAAACTATTTTTATGAAAATTTAACTTTTTTGCAGAAAATTAATTCTTTGGTTAAAAAATCATATTTTCGTGTTGAAAGTTAATGTATTTTGTTGAAAATTCTTGTTTGTTAAAAATTCATATTTTTTCAAGATTCACCTCTTCGGTTTAAAATTTAACTTTTTTTGTTGACAATTCGGTGTTTTGGTTCAGAATTATATTTTTTTTTTCTGAAAATTGCACTTATCCATTTTTGGTTAAAAATGTACCCTTTATAAGTTGAAAATTCAACTACTTGGTAGAAAATTCATGTATTTTGTTGAAAATTCGTCTTTCTGATAAGAAATTAATCTTGTTTATTGAAAATTCAATATATATTTCGACTTGAAATCTTAGGAATTAAAAGTGTTTCATATTGCATTCAATATGGTATTCACATTAATTGTATTTGAAAGAATTTATTCCTCCATATCATTACCCTATTTTCGTGAAAAATCACCCTATTTAATATGTCTAAAAGTAAGTTTTACATAAGGGCTAATACGAGGGGTTATATCAGTTATCGGGCGTTAGCGTAAATTACTAATTTGAGAAAATAAAGGACCCTGTGATCCTACTCTTCACCTTCTTACATAAAAACCAGCTGTATAAAATGTGAACCCGAAAAACCGGGAAAGACATGTTTTTCTTGATTTACTTCAAGATTGTTGCTGGTATTGGAAAATTATTTCAATAAAAGTTGTCCATCTCTATGAAGTACATATTTTTGGTTCTATCAATTTTTTTACCTTTACTTATTAGAAGACTCTTTGAAAAAAATGAATCACCAAGAAACAAATCAAATAAAAAGTTTTTTCAATCCTTGGTCGGAAATTTTGCACATGTACGAAAAAGTAGAAACTACTCGTATTTTTACAGGAAAATACCAATGAATATAATAATTTTAAGAAAGCTAAGAAATTCAGGTGGCCGTTATAATCGTGGAAAAAAATTCTGGGGCAATTTCGGTTTCGCAAAAAATTATTGAATTCTTTTTAATTCTTTGGAATTCTTTTGATTAATTTTAGTTTCCGAATTTGTATTTGGGGACATGTTACTGATGAGACATTTAATTATACTTCAATTTCTCACTTATAAAGTTCTAAAAAAACAAAAATACACATTTTTAAACATAGTTATACTGCTGACATATAATCTACTAGGATTATTTACAAAAATATATATCTTACAAGGGAGTGCCCGGTAGTGTGTTTTCTGTGCGGATTCATAATTTTTGTAAATAAAGATCATGGATCTAAAGTAAAATTTGGAAATACCTAGGCCCAAATATTTGACTTATTATTTATTAAAATATTTATATATTACATTTTCTTATAAACTTTTATTCAAGTATGCAAAAATAAACATTTTAAATGTTCTTTTTTTAATGAAAAACAGTTCGCTTTTTCGAACTTGTTTCGCAAACAAATTTATTTTCTATGAATGTTATTAATTTAATGAATTTGTTTAAATTTCGCAAACATATTCAAAATCAGAATATAAATGGAATAAAAAAAATAAAATAATATAAAAATATGAATTATTGATAAATGAATTAATTAATTGATGCAAAAGATTTTTTTTTGAAAAAACGACAATATTTCGAAGTGACTCTTTCATTGAAAAAAAGCATTTAAAATATAAATGTTTGCATAAATTAAAAAAATTATTAGAAGGGAATCGAATATATTGATATTTTTTCTAAAAAAAAATATTTAAAAACTTGAAAAAACTACTCGCAGCGGGAATTCAGCCCCGAACCTTACGTCTAAAAAGCAGGTTTTGAGTTTGGCTAGTCATCCCGAAATTTGGGGATGACTATAGTCTAGACGTACCCTACTTGAAAGGATGTTTTCTCAAAATTGGCCAAATATTGGGTCTTAGGACTTTCACAATTTTACTTTCGGGTCATGATAACATAAAAACCGTTTAAGAACATTCTTGTCAACGACACACATTTTTTTTAGTAATATCATAATGGAAGCCTTAGTTGCTGAGATGCACCCTATAAGGTTTATAGTTCCTACTCCTTTTGATTTTTTTAGGATTCATTGAATTCTTTGAATTAATTATAAACTGTTTGGATTTCTTTGGAGTTTTGAATTCTGATAAAGATAAAAATTGCATGTAGTTAACTCCCCTCAAATATTTAATGTTTAGTTTTTTAATTAAATTCTAATTAAATTAAAATTTCTTATTCTTGTAAATTTTCTATTTAATATAATTCCTATTTTAATATAGTTCAAGATTTTTTTTTCGTTTCTTCTTATAATATCTTAGAGATTTTTCTATTAAAGAATAAATCTTATTTAAAATTCCTTGCTTAAAACTAAGTAAGACTTAACATTTTTATTTTCCATTAAATAAGACTCTAATACTTTCAGTAGAAATAGACTTGTAGAAATAAAACCACTCGATTTTCATTGAAAGTATCAGTCTCATATTTAATTGAAAATAAAAGTTCTAGATCTTACTTATTTTTAAACAATGAAACTTGAATAAGATTTATTCTTTAATAGCAAAATCTACAAGATATTATAAGGACAAACGCCGGGTCTTTCAAATAACATATTGAACTATATTAAAATAGAAATTATATTAAATACAAAATTGAGAAGAATAAAAATAAAAATTGAAATCTGCAGAACAATTTAGCGATATATTAGTGACATAATATTGAGGAAATTTAAACCGTTGTTGTGTGTACTGAAATTTCAGTACCAATAACTGAACTTTTTTCGGAAAAATTTCTTGGTTGCAGAGTTTTTAAATTTTCTAAAGTTAAAACTTTTATACATACCCAGAGGTAAAAAAAGTATCCATTTTTTCGGGTTTTAAACAGTTATTTTCTAAGAGATAATTCCTATTTAATTCACCCTCGTTTTCCAGTGACCAAAATGCACTAGAAAAAAAATCGCCAATACCCAGGAATCAAAATTGGATATACAGTGAATTTTTTAATTTTTAATTTTGGTATTTAATGAGATAAGATAAATAAGAACTTGTGGTTTGAAAATGCTTGTATACTAAATTAAAAAAAAATAAATACAGCAGGAACATCGACAAGATCCAGGAGTCGAAATTAGAATTACAGCGAATTTTCAAAATTCGGGATTTGGTATGTAATGCCAAATTGTAATTTCAAATTTCAATTTCAATTCAATTTTCAATTTCAAATTCTGAAAATGTGCTGTACTTCTATGGACGACATGAAAATCCCCAAAAATAAAATTCTTGACACTGTAAAATTCCCGTATAATAAAATTAGAAAAACGATAAAATTGCTGAACAGTTTATAATATTACCGAATTAAAAAATTCCCGACATAAAATTGCCTAATTATAAAATATCCGAACTAGAATATTCCTTAATTATAAAATTGTAGAATTTTAATAATTAAAAAAAAATTGTTTCTTAATAAATATTATTTATTTATTAAAAATACGATAATAAAATATTTTTCTATCAAAGAAATTTTTGTTTAATATTTAAATTTGTATTGAATTATTGTTTGAAGTTAAAATAAAAATCGTATAAACAAATTAATTTAAAAACACGTGCGCCTCAAACAGAAAATTAATTTCTCCCTAAAATTTCTTCGAACCTAGTAACATTTTCCAAACAAACTTTGCAGGATTCAAATCAGCACTAATTTATCTCGAAGTTTTTTTTAAATCAATAATTCGATTTTTGAGAACATTTTTTGTAATTAAAAAAAAATACTATGTACATTTTCAACCAAAATTGTTTATCCAGAAATATATTTTTTTTTCAATTATTGTCATTTTGAATTTAAACAATATTTTTTTTAAACTTTGAACTTAAAAAAAGTTTTTTCTCTCGTATAAATATTTGATTATTTTAATTTAAAAAAATATTTATCAAAAAAAAACTTTTTTTCAGCCCTGACTTATCTCGACATTTCTTCTTAGTTTTTCTTTTTAAATTAAAAATTCGATTTTCGAGAACGCTTTTTGTAATTTTTTGGAAAGACTATGTACAAAAAACCTGTCTCAAGCTTCAGATTTGCAAAAATTCTATACATTCTTGAATGCACTCAAATTTCGGTTCAGTCTAGTAATGAAAATTAAACTTCAAAGTACAAAAAATTATAATTTAAAAAATCTTATCTATCATTTATGGAAACATGAACGTATTAGAAATTATAATAATATTTTTAAAAAATATAAACATAATTATCTTTTTGAGGGTATTACTCTCAAAATTCAGTTTATTTATTAACATCATATCAGTGCTTCTGTCATTATTAATTTTTCATTATTTATTCCAAATATGTATTTTCGGTGTGCTGAGACACTGCACTAATAATTATTATATTCGGAAGTGCGGTGTTTCTGTAGCGATACATGTCAAACTCTCACACACCGTGCCGCATCTAGGCTTATAATATCTTTGCCAGTAATAGCTACACTGAAAGGTGGCGTCCATAAGCGCGGTAGAGGGAGAAAGGAAAGAGGGGGAGAAAGGAACACGAAAATGGGAGTCTGGGGGGTAGATAAATTAAAAGAGTTCAAACAAAAAATGGAAAAGGAGAATCTTAGGTATGAAAAGGAGGAGGGAGTAGACTCGTTAATTGAAAGGTTGAAAGGGTCGATTGAGAAGGTAAGGGATTAGTTAGGTACAAAAGAAGGAAGAGAAGAGGGAAAGAGAGGCTGGAGGGACGAGGAATGCAGGGAGAGTAAAGAGAGAATGAAAGAGTGTGTATGAAAATGGAGGAAAGGAGAAATAGAGAAGGCAGAGTACAACAGTAGAAAGAGAGAACATGAGAGGATGCTGGAAAGGAAAAAGCAACAGGGAGAGGAGAAGTACAAGGAAGAAGTAGAGAAATCGATCAAACAAGGTAGGGTCTGGGAAGTGATAAATAGGGAAAGATGAGGAACGAAGGGCGTGAATGAAGAAATAGAAATGGGCGAGTGGACGGATTATTTTAAGGGTCTGTTAGGGGGAGAACAAAATAGGATCAAAGGGGAAAATAGAAGGATAGTCCAGGAAGGAATGAGGGAAGGGAACGAAATAACAAGAGAAGAAGTGGATGAGGCGATAGATAGACTGAAAAGAAACAAGGCTACATGAGAGGATGGTATGGAGAACGAAGCGATAAAGTATGGAGGAGAAGGTATTAGGGAAGGGATGTGGAAGATCTGCAACAAGGTCTGGAAAGGAGAAGGGTGGCCGGAGGAGTGGATGACAGGGCTGGTGGTACCGCTTGTCTAGAAAGGGGAGGGTAAGAAGGTAGAAGAGTACAGAGGGATCACTCTCATGCCAGTGGGTTATAAAATATACGCAGAAATTCTAAGAAAAAGGTTAGAGAATCAGATAGAAGAGAAACAAAGTATCTCACACAATCAGACGGGATTTAGAAAAGGGATGGGGACAATAGATAACATTTACGTACTCAACTACTTGGTTAACAGAAACTTAGGGAGAAAAAGAGGGAAATTAGTCGCCTTGTTCGTCGATTTAAAAGTAGCTTTTGACTCAGTGAATAGAAAAATGCTATGGCAGGCAATGAAAGAGAGAGGAACAGAGGAAGGGCTGGTGGAGAGGATAAAGGTAATTTTTACTGAAACCAGGATTAGGGTGAAGATAGGGGGGAAAAAAGGGGAGGTTTTCTGGACAGGAAGAGGTCTAAGGCAAGGGTGCCCGTTGAGTCGGCTACTATTTAATATGCTGCTGGCAGACTTAGAGGAGAAGCTAAAGGAGAAAGGGAAAGGGAAGGGGGGCGATTTTGGGTAATAGCAAACTATACTCTCTAGCATACGCAGACGACGTAGTTCTATTAGCAGACGATGAGAAGGGGATGAACCTAATGATAAGAATTTTCGAAGAGTATGTGGGAACAAAAGAACTGACGGTGATCGTAGGGAAGACCAAGGTGATGTGCTTCAGAAATAGAAAGACCAAAATAGGTTTCTTTTGGAAGATGATCGGACAAACGGTGGAAAGTGTGGAGGAGTTCTGTTACTTAGGTTTTTTGTTTGAGGCAGGAGGGGGAAATGAGGTGCAGGTCAGGAAAAGAATCGAATGTGCGAGTAAAGTAATGGGCCAAGTATGGGGTATATGAAAGAGAAGGTTCAATGACAATTGGAGAATGAGGGTTTGGTTGTTTGATGCGTTGGTTTGGGAGGTGTTGTGTTATGGAGTGGAGGTCTGGGGATGGAAGAAATATAGGAAAGTGGAAAGCATGCATGAGAGATTTCTGAGATGGGTAATGGGGGTTAGTTGAAGTTGCCCAGGATACATGTTCAGGGAAGAACTAGGAAGGGAAAAAATGGTAACTAGACAAATTAAGAGAGCCTGGAAGTTTGAAGAGAAGCTGAAAAGGGGAGAGGGGAGCAGAATAGCACAAGTATGCTTGGACGAAGTTCGAAACAAGGAGACGAGAGGCAATTTGGGAAATTCGAAATGGGAGGAAGAAAGGAAAAAATGAGGAGGGTTTGTGATATACAAGAAGGGCTACTGGAGTGGGAGGAAATAGAGTTAGAGCTATTAGTAAAACAAGGAGAAGAGAGATGGACAAAGATTATGGATTCGAGGTACAATAGACGGTATATGATGGTCAAATGGTTGACGCAACCAGAATATTTGCAAAAAATAAAAAAGGAAGGCAAATGGAATAGGGTGGTACGGTTTAGAATGGAAGAAGGAGTGAGATCTTGTAGATATTGGATGGATGAAGAGTACAATCTGTGCAGAGTATGTAGATACGAAATGGAGTCATGGGCACATGTGTTAGAGAGGTGTACACGAGAGGAAGATGGACAGTTGAGTGTGTAAGATGGATTTTGGATGGTAATGGACAGGGGGTGACGTGGATGAAAAAACTGGAAGAAGTAAGAGAAAGCAAGGGAGCAGGGCAGAGCCCTGCTCTGTTTAAGTTTAAGAAGCAATAGTATTAATATTATTGTTATTTTAAGTAAGCCGAAACATTAGTATATAATCAGCGGTTAAGTTAGGTTAAGGATGAAATGTAAATATATGTACAGGGAGCGGAGGCCCTCAAACCCGTAAAGGGGAGAGATTAAATATACATACATACATTCAATTTATATTTACAGCTGATAAATTTAGAAAGTTTTTTTATTTCCCGGACAAAAAATAAATTCACTTTCATTTCCCGATTTCTCCCGGCTGCGAGTCTAGCACAACTTTAATTTTTTTGAAATATTAATTTTTCGGTTCTTACTTCCGGGACAATCATTTTATTCCTTGAAAGATTTTCTACAAATCTCGTTGATAATTTTTTATTTAAAGAAATGTATGTAAAAATTATACTATTATTATTTTTATAAACAATATTCTTCTTTAGTAAAATTGTTGTAATAAAAGCGTTTCGAAGAGATTTTGTTTTAATCTTTCGAGGAATAAAATGAATATTTATAGGTCGACCCAGGTTAATTTTCTTTATACATTTTGGCTTACATCTCATTTTTTCCAGTTGTTTTTACTATAGTCTAATTTAGTTTTGTATCATTGGGCGAAGAAATCCGTTCTATAGTTTGACAAATATTCTTTATAGATCAGTATTTTGTACAGAAAATTACCTCGAGTGACCTTTAATTATTATTTTATAAACGTGAAACAAAGAACAGATTTCAATGTTTTCTATGAAAAACACAATCCAGGAGAAGAAGAACGAAGTCAGAAACAATAATAGAGTCAATTTATTCAGAAACAAGCACTTTGAACAAAATTGACCTTGAGCGAACATTAAATATACATATATTTTTCAATTTTGACAAAATCAGGTGTTATTTTCTCACAAAAATAATTTGTGGGGTGCCAAATTATTAAAAAATAAATAAACCTTAAAAAGCACCCTTTTAGAGAGCTTTGGAAACTAAACATTTGTTCAGTTCTTTCCAGCACTCCTAATTTTCAATAGCCCTACTTTCAAATTTATCTGAAGTTATACTATTTTAGTCGTTCTAAAATAATTATGCAAGTATTAAAATTTCAAATTATTCAATATACTGAATACAACAAATTTAAAATGTCTCAACTATTAAGGCTTTTAATATTTTTGAAATTACGATTAGCCCTTTGAAGAACATCATAACATAAAAAACACCTTCCTTTTTTTAATTCCAGGTGCATAAATTTTTTATTTTTTGACCTTATACGAAAAAAACATTTAGCAATTTCTTCAGTAAAATTCCTATTTTTGTAGGTGTTTTGTAGACTAAATAGCACTTTCTTTTATTGAGAAATCACAATCAAAATAAAAAAATCAGATTTCATAATTTTGCTTTTTTTTACTTCTTTCTACTCTGAAACAGTTATTAGATGGAAGAATGTTTTTTTTTTTTAATTTTAAAAACGGGCGGGGAGCCCATGGAGAGCTCCCCTGGCGCTCAAGCTATAAAGCCTATTATGGCACAAGAATGTTGTTTCTTATACACAAAAAAGTGTTAAAAAGAGTTTTCAAACAAGTTTTCGAAAAAGTTTTAAAAAGCTTAAAAAAATGTCAGAGGCTTAAACGGTTCAATATATAATAGAAACGCTATAAATTTGAAATTAGTCTACTTTTTCATGTTTGCGACCTACAATTATTCAATTTTAAAGGTTAAAATTACAATTTTGAAAAATAAAAAAATATTGGAATTAATTTATATTTTACACCAAAACCATTTGTATACTTCAATCTAAATGCAGCTCAAAACATTTAATTTAAAATGCGTCGAATTCAAGATATATTTCGAAAAGGAAACTGGAAGCAGAGGATCGACTTCCAAAAGAAGCGACTAAAAGTAAGAAAGTGACTCGCTGGCTTGCAATAATGCATTCAAAATAGTGTATTTCCACATTTTTAACGTTTAAATTTAAACTTTTTCGCGTTGTAGCAATTTCGAATCCAAAATTTTTTTTTTTTTACTTAACCTATAACTTAAACGAAAATTGTGAAAATCCAAAAAATAAGCCCGCTTTCTTAAAAAGAGGCAAATTTTAAGTTTAAAGTTCAAGTTGTCAAATTGAATTTTAACGTTAAAATTCAAGTTGTCAAATTGAAACCTTAAAAATTAAAAAATTTCACAATATTAGTGTTTTGTAAATTGTATTGGAATCCTAAAAGAGTATAATTGGTTCGGAATCGAAACACATACAGCAAATATATACAGCATACAGAATACAGCATACAGCTTGGTTATCCGCGCATAAACAAAATATTTAAAAAATCTCTTGTTTGCAGGATTTTTCAATCTTCGGAAGTTTACATTTTTTTACATACCTAGAGGTCAAAAAAGTCTACCCAATTTTTTTTGGATTTTATTAACTTTTTCCTGAGAGATAATTCCTATTAAATTCACCCCCGTTTACCAGTGGCCCAGGAAAATTAGATATACAGTGATTTTTTTAATTTTTGTACTTAATGAGATTATCTTTATAACTTGTGATTTCAACAACTTTCATATAATAAAATTTATTTTTTACATAAATACTGTAGGAAAAAATCGACAAGATCCCGGTGACGAAATTATAATTACAGCATATTTTCTGTACTTCTAGGGACGACTAACATATACCCAAAAAATGAAATCCCCGACTCTGTAAAACTCCCCAATAATAAAATTCCAAAAATAATAAAATTCCCGAACAGTTCATAATATTACCGAATTTAAAAATTCCCAAATAATAAAATAGCCGAATTATAAAATACCCGAACTAGAATATTCCATAATTATAAAATTTCAGAAATTACATAATTAAAAAATTGTTTCTTAATAAATATTATTAATTTATCAAAAATACGATAATAAAATATTTTTATGAAAGAAATTTTTGTAAATACTATGTCAAAAAAATACTATGTACATTTTCAACCAAAATTTGTTATCCAGTAATATATTTTTTCATTGTTATTTTAAATTTAAACTGTAATTTTTGAAAACTTTACACATTAAAAAAGTTTTTTTCCTGGTATAAATGTTTGATTATTTCAATTTAAACAAATATTTATCCAAAAAAATCTTTTTCAGCATGGCTTATCTCCAAATTTATGTTTAGTTTTTTTTTAAATTAAAAATTCGATTTTCAAGAAAACGTTTTTTAACATTTTTTTAAAATACTATGTACAAATAACCTGTCTCAAGCTTCAGATCTGAAAAAATTCTATAGATTCTATCATTCATAGAAAAACGTGAACGTATTAGAAATGATAATATTTAACAAATGTAAACATAATTATCTTTTTGAGAGTATTACTCTCACAGTTCAGTTTATTTCTTACCATAATATCAGTACTTCTGCCATTCTTAATTTTTCATTATTTCTTCCAAATATGTATTTTCGGTGTGTCTAGACATGCGCTATTTATTATTACATTCGGAAGTGCGGTGTTTATGAAGGAAAACATGTCAAACTTTTCTAACCTAAAAAAATCTTTCTGTTTTACCGTGATATTTTACGAAGAACGAGAAAACCAACGCTCGACTTCGTAGTACGGTGAGGGCAGCACCTCGATATGGCAGAAAATGTGATGTCCATATATATATGGTTCCCCACTCTAATACCCCGTGCCGCATCTACGACTTTTCGAACGACTTCTTACGCGTCGACTTTCAAAGTCGATTAATCGATGAAAAAAGTCGACTTTTTTCGACTTTTTCGCTAAAACTTAAATTTTGTTTACTTGAAATAACTTACATTAAACTTAACTTGCTATCGGGAATTAGAAATCAAGTGACTTACACGTCTCGAGTGGTCTCTTTTATCTTAGTCCATAGCAATTCAGTGAGCCAATTAGCCGAAGAAAGCCCCCACTCTATCATCAATGACCAGTACCAGTATGTCATGTCCCACTCAGACAACAGCGGCCAATGATAAGTCGGTGCGGGATAACGTAAAATAGTGAACGGCGTTGATTTCATTTCAGTACATTCGATGAACTTGTCGAATAGTTTTTTTTGAATAGTCTTAAGTTTAAAATAAAGTACTCTCCTTTAATGAGATTACCTACTACATCTGGGGACATTTCAGAAACAATTTTTCAGACTGAATTTACAATCCAATTTCTCATTTAATTCATATCGGCCCTTCTTAGGGCCAACAATAATTTTTTTTACGAGGAATACTTTTAAATAATTGACATGTTTAAATCACAATTTTTTCCTTATTGATATATATTATATATTATGTATATTGATATATTTTATTCACAGGTACGTATTAGTATTCTGAAAAGAAACAAGGGTTTTGATTGACATATACAGGGAAAACTCGATAATTCGTAGTACTTTAGAGCAGTAAACAACTTCTAATTATCGAAAATAAAAGTATTAATACTATAAACGTATGTAATACGTTTATACGTTTGAGAGAAGCCCGCCGGCTCGGCCAGAAGCAGCCTTGCACGCGATTGGTTGGCCATATTTGTTCGAGCGCGTCATGCGCGTACGGATTCAATGAGCCATATCGCACAGCAACAGCTGTAAAGCAAACTGCAAACGTAATTTGGACTTGGCGCGCGGCGGTAAGAAAAAGTCGTCGGAAGAAGTCGAACGAACATAGTCGACTTCGAGTCGACTTTAATAGCGCAAAGTCGAGTGTAAAAAGTCGACTTTCGGTCCTTGGATGAATTTTACTGCTTTTGATTTTCAATTTAAATTTTTGTGGTTTAAATATTTCCAGTCTTACATTTCTCCTTCAGAAGTCATATATATGTTTGTTGGAAATTTAAATATTTTGTTGAAAATTTTACTACACTGTTAAAGATTAACTTATTTTGGTTGGAGAAACATTTCTGTTGTTGAAACTTGAACTCCTTTGTTAAATTTTTTTAAATACATTTTTCAACTTACAATTAAAGTATTTGTTTGAAAATTCATATTTGTAGGTTGAAAGTTCAACTATTCCATTACGAAAAAGTATTGTAGGAAAATATATACAAATGTATATAATACGCCTATAATGATTTTCCTATCATGAATTTCCTTTACTTTTTCCGTCATTATCGGAATCATAGGAATTTTAGGAATAAAAGTTGTTGGAGTATTAGAAAGAATGTTTGAGTGCGTGAGAATGTAAAGCAAAAGTCAATCTCCTCCTTTGATTCTAAGAATTCATAGTTTAAGTGTTTAGTTTTATGGTTTTGGTGTCGAGCGACAAATGCCATGATCTGGAGTATAGGGCTGGCTGTTTTAAAACAGGGCATGAATGTGAAATTTTTATGACCTAAGTCTAGGACCTTAGTTAGCCGATTTGATTCACTCTCAGGAGTGAGACGTGCCTTTCTTCTGCAATTGAATAAACTGTTTGTTTTTAAAAAGTCGAAAGCAGAGTTTTACTTGTAGGAATTTAGCGATTTCCCATAGGTTATGAGCCCAGAAAATCGCGATATTTTGTTTAGTGTAAATAAAAAACCTGTAGTGATGGTGAAAAATACAGTGTTTAGACGTTTAGAATACGTGCTTTATTAACTGAATTAGACGTAATTAAAGTTTTAGATAGTGACATTCCGGTTACAGTTACTGCTGAGTGGAATAAAGCTGAGAGGACTGCTAAAAGTGTAATTGTTGAGTACTTATCTGACTCTTTTCTCGGTTTTGCGAAGGCAGAGTATACTGCAAAAGAAATTGTACGTAATTTGGACGTTATTTAGGAACGCAAAAGCCTTGCTACTCAGTTAGCTCTCAGAAAGAAGTTACTCGGATTAAAATTGACAGGTGAAACACCATTGATCAAACATTTCACAGTTTTCGACGATTTGATTACTGAACTGACAGCACCAGGTGCTAAACTAGATGAAACAGACAAGGTGTCTCATCTACTTCTG
>CAKNYM010046144.1:0-12720 GCA_932195095.1 Andricus curvator
TATCTCGAGGGAGGTATATTCGAGGTACGGAAGATCTAGGATGATGAGCCACCGAAGCTTATTATTATTATTATTATTATTAAAATTCGATGTTATTAATTTTGTATATAATCATAATACTACATTATAAAAAAAATTTATTCTAAATAATATACGAGATTATATTCGGAAAGATTCACCAAGTGTACTTCATAAAATTTGTGTTGTCAAACATATAGCCCAGATATAGGGGCTGGAATTTTCCCATTTATCTGTCCAGCCGATTTTCAATTAACATAACAATTTTAACTACAGTGTCCCACTAGTGCAAGACGGCCGCCCTTGTCTGCATCACACAATAGTACGTTGCCGCCACCTAATGGCATTTCTACCTGCACGCAGGTATATTTTCTTGAATGTGCGGCACAGCCATGCAAAATACCTGCTTGCATTTCCTCTCCATAGAGCAAACTTCGGTGCGTCGTGCAAAGCTAAACTTTATTTTTTTAGTGGTTTTGGCTGTGATTAGACTCTTTATGGTAGTGGCGCATTTCAGTATCCAGAAGCAAAGAAAAAAGGTAGGTTATACAATTTTCGCTACATAAAAAGTACAATTTCGTTGTTTATAAGATTGATTTAATGAAAAATAAACCATCTGGTAGAAAATTACCATTTTTTTTGAAAAATAATATATTAGGGTTGAAAATTGAACTGTTTTGTAGATAATTAGTCTTTTCTTCGAGGGGTAAACCACTCTAAAATCATTATTTTTTCAAATCAAAAATCTGCAGATTGTATTAAAATAAGCATAGTTTTTTTCTGCTTAATGCAGTGTAACTGCCGATAGAACCTTTTTGTTATGTACAACATAAGCTTCTTATTGTATAAAATGAAATGGTGTGCATACGAATAAAATCGTTCAAAATCAACAGCTAAGGAAAAAAATCACAAGTGTAGCCGTACGCAACGCGCCGCGCCGCTAAGAGAAATAACGATGGGATAAGCTTTGAATAAGGAAAAATAGCGTTCGATCGCTTAATACACGTATGAATTTCTCCGAGTCTTACTCTTCGTGACGAGTCGGCTAAACTCGGAACACGTCGGGCCAGTGTATAAACCGTTTGTGTATAACATGGGCATACGGAATAAAAAAGCTTCGATTAGGGAGCGCTCACATATTACGTAACATTAAAAAGGCGAGAGTGGGTTCTTGTTTCGCGACGGTCTGTTATGTGGGCATAGGGGGGGGGGGTATTTTTAACTCGAGTACGTAACATTTTTAATCTTTCTCTAAAAAAGAACTGACAAAAATTTACGATTTATTGATGTAAAATTTTAATATAAAATTTTCAGTTAAAATAATTAATTCTCAATCAAGGAAAAGAGAATTTTCAACAAAATAGTTAAATTTTCAAACAAACTGATAAATCTTTGAAAAAAAAATGATTCATCAACACAATGTGTAATAGTTGATGTTTCCACCAAAAAATATTTTCATTTTCAATAAAAAAAACTGCTAAACCAAAAAATACGAATTTTCCACATTAGAGTTGAATTTTTGACCAAGAAAGATTGTTCAATCAACAAAGAAAAAAAATCTTATCCAAAATGTTGAGTTTCAAAGTCATAAAGACGAATTAAAAAAAAAAGAGTTGAATTTACCACACAAAGATATGCATTTTCTATCAAAATAATTGAATTTTTTACTAAAAAAGACAAGTTTTTAATAAAAAAAGAGAATTTTCAAAAAAAATTGTTACATTTTTAACAAACGAAATGAACTTTTAACTAAAATGATACATCTACAATCAAAACAATAAATATGTAATCAAATAGTTCAATTTTTAGACCAGAAGATGAATTTTCTACCAAAAAAAGATAAGTTTTCAACAAAATAGATGAATTTTTAACTAAAAGAAGATGAATTTTCAACAAAAAAATAGAATGGTTTAATTTTCAATCAGGAAAATAAGTTTTTAAGCAAATAAAATTATTTTTCAACAAAATAGTTGAATTTTCAATGAAAAAACTAATTTTCAACCGAAGAAATAAAATTTCAACCAAAAATATTAATTTTCTACCAGAAAAGAATAATTTTTAACCTAATACATCAATTTTCAACCAAAAAGATTAATTTTCTACCAAAAAAGGACAATTTTTTTAACAAAATAGATGAATATTCAACTAAAAAAGTTGTATTTTTAACGAAGAATAAAATAGTTTAATTTTCAGTTGCAGAAACAAGTTTTTAAGTAAATAAACTAAATTTTCAACGAAAAAGTTAAATTTTCAACCAAAAATTAAAATTTTCAACGAAACAAATAAATTTTCTAACAAAAAGATTAAATGTCTATAAAAAAAATTTCGGCAAAAACTTTACTTAAATTTTCAATTACAAAAAGTAATTTTCAATAAAAAAAACTAGTTTTTAACGAAATAAATGAATTTTCAACCAAAAAGATTAATTTTTAACAAAATGCATGAATTTTTAACCAAATATTTCATATTTTAATTGAATGTTAAACCTAATAGTTGAATTTTGAAGCAAAAAGTGAATTAGTCACCAAGAAGATTAACATTCTACCACAAAATACAAAGTTTCAACAAAATACAGAAATTTTAAAACAAATAGATGAATTTTCAACTGAAGAAGATGGATGCTCAACCAAACATTAAATAATTAAGTTTTTAGTTTAAAAAATTAATCCTTAATAACAAATTAAATTTCAAGCCAAAGAAATGAAGTTTGAACCTAAAAGATTTTTTTTTTTTTTACCAAAAAGAGATTAATTTTCAACGAAATACATGAACTTTCAACCAAATAGGTAAATTAGTTACCAAGAAGATTAATTTCCTACCGTTCTGAAACGATTGAAAAATAATAAAAACTTATAAGATATTTTAGGAATTTTGATTTCAAAAGATTTTCTTAAATTTCGATAAAGAGTAGAAGATTTTAAAGAAAAATGTTTCAATTTGGTATTATTCAAAAATCAAAAAAAGAAAATCGAGTAAATTCAAGATATATTTAGAAGATTTTAAGTGATTGAAAAAGAATTTCAAACTGTAAAATATTTTTAAAAATGCACATTTTTGTTAAAGATTTCAAACCAAAACTTTAGAAGGTTTGAAAGCATTTTGAAAGTTTTTAATTGAAGAAACAAATTTTCTTAACATTCCTAGGAAAATTTGGAAGATTTTAAGGAAATTTCTTTACATTTTGAACGATTTTTCAAATTTTTGTAAAAAGTTCGAGTAAGCACACACACCTATGTGAACTTTCCAAGGATTTATTACATAATTTGACACTTGTGAAAGATTTGTTTAACGATCGGATTTTTCCTGATCTAATCAAATGTTGGAATTTTTCCAGAGACTTCAATAGGGACTAGAATTTCTTATAGATTTGATTAAGGGCATCAATTTTCTTATAAGTTTGATTAAATTGAGATTTTCTCATAAGATGAAACAGTTATATTTGAATTTTTGGACTTCATATCATGAAGCTAATCACCATAAATGCTAAAAATTTATAATGGAATTACATGTGGAGTATTATCATATTTATTTAGAAAACTTCTATTATGTTTTTAAACATAATACAAATAATGGAACGTCACTGCGGTTAGGGGTGAGGTGGTCCGAAGGAAATGTTACGGTCTGTTACATGGAGAAGGGATGGGGGGATAAAAAGTTCAAAAATAACGTTACATTATATGTGAACACTCCCTTAGCGTCAAAATCGAGGTATCAACATACCTGTAAGGAACGGTTCTTAGCTTGTAAGGAAAAAATCAGCCGAGAAGCTATCGGACTGGGCACATCTAGCGCCGCTAGCGACAACGAACTTATCGCTAGGTTACACGGAGAAAAAAATCGCACTGTTATAGTAGGCTGAGCTCTTAATATTACAGCACGGAACTTCATGTGCGAAATTGGTATGAATTTCTACCAATATTGGCATCAGGTTAGACATTTTTAGCATTAAATGTCCTATACTATAAAAGAATCAGCGCATGCCGTTATTGCTAGAGTCACATGCCCTTATAGCAGTTGTGCCTTGCGGAAATAGCTCCAACTTTGCCTTGCTACGGTTGTAAGAAAACTCATCCTATTATATTATAACTCATCCACGCTTGCGCGTGGCCTAATATCTCTTTTGTAAGAGTACTCATACTCTAATAGGATGGGATTTCTTGCAACCGTAGCAAGGCGAAGTTCGAGCTATTTTCGCAAGGGATAACGGCTTTAAAAGCATGAAGCTTTGTACTTTTTTAGGATAAAGGGATTCTTGCTTAAAATGAATGAATTTTGTACCAGGATAGCAAGAATGAAACCGGCGACAAAAGCATGGCTAGTGTTCTTACTATTATAGGCATATTTTTTTCTCCATGTACAAGAAAGAAAGAGTAACTCCAACGTTACGAATAACAATCGCTTCTTGCGTTGATGTTATTCTAACAGGCTCATTAGACAAATTCCTTATTTTAGTTACTTTAGCATCACCGATATCGAAAAGCAGAGCACAACGTCCATATAACACTGAACGTTATCTCCCTGATTTTAGATTGGTTTACCCCTCGCTTTTTTTGATAGAAAAGTCGTTCACATGGATTGAAAATGCATCTCATTCATCCTTTTAGTAGAATGTTTACCTATTTTATTAATAATTCATCTTTTTCTCTTGAAAATGCATCTGTTTGGTTGCAAAATAATCAGTTTTGGTTCAGGATGTAACTATTTTATTGAAATTTCGTCTTCATTAGTCAAATTTAACTTTTTAATGTTGTAAATTAAAAACTTGTTGGTTGAAATATCAACTATTACAGATTTTGTTTGAGAATTCATCTTTTTTTTGTTGTTGAAAAATCAACCACTTGGTTAGAAATTTGAACTACTATTAAAAAACAATTTTTCGGCTAAATAGTCATCATTTTAGTGGAAACTTTATATTATCAGGTGAAAAATTGAACTATTTTGTAGCAAATTTGTCTTTTTGGCTGGAAAATTCAACAGTTTGGTAAAAAATGAAACTATTTGATTGAAAATTGACCTTTTTGTTCATGATTCATATTTCTGGTTGTAAGCTCAACTGTTTGGTTTAAAATTAAACTATTTTTATTAACAAATTAACTGTTTAATAGAAAATGAACATTTTTGTTGAAAAATCATATATTTGGTTTGAAAATTCAACTGTTTTGTAGATAATTAGGCTTTTTTAAATAGAAAAGTCGTCGATCTCGATTGAAAATTCGTCTCACTTGGTTGAAAATAAGCTACTTTGTTGACAATCTATTTTTTTTTGGTAGTGAGAATATATTATATTTATTAAGCTGCAGCGTCTCTGATAATATATTTTAGTAAATTACGTTTGAAATACAGATAAATAAAACCTCAACGAATGGAGATAGGTTTGAGGAGAACTCTACACAGGAAAAGTCGGACCACTCTTCTGTTACTTTACTTTCAATAGAGGAACTGAGATAAGAGGTTTGTATTTATAACAAATTTGGTCTCAAGCCTAATTTTTATTTCTGATTCACGCCTAAATGCCTTTATATTTGTTTTCAGAAACACTGAATGAACTATACGCTGCCATCTCCACATCATAAAGATTTAATCAAAAAGGCTCTAGATGATACACGGGCAAATGAAAGAGAATAGATTTTAAACGAGAACTCTTTACTCAATGATATTTTCGGGCAGTATCCACAACTCTTCGATTACGATGGTGAAATGATAAGAAACTTATTTGCTTATTTGCTTTTAAGATTTTTTTTAAAGATTGATGTCTCTACGAATATATTAATATAATTGTACATTCTTCATACATGTAGATTGACTTGGAATTCCGGACAATATATGGAAACGAATCCTCGAAATTAATTTAAAGGCTCTATTTGTTTTGCCTGAGTTGCTCCCACAACCAATTTTCTGAAAAATGGAATCAAAAGGGTCCGAGTTGACGAAAACACTTTAAATCGGACTCCAGGTTGCGAGGTCCCCAAAAAAGATCTCATAAAATTTGTAAAGGTAACAAAATTATCTCCTATATTTGAAAGTTGGTCTTGAGTTTCTTGAGTTCGTGTGTTTACATTAACTGTGCATGCGTTGTGTAGGCAAATGGCATGGGCTCGTAGTTTCGAAAGGCTGATTCATCCCGAGTCACTTCTATTGCGTATGTGTTGGTTTTGCTTTCAGGGCCGGTCCACAATGAGAATCGTAAACGTCGACGTTCGAATGTATATGTGTATTTGACGTCATACGCACGTTGTTGCCAACTATTCGAGCAGTTTTGCCGTTTCGCATTTTTTGTTTTCTCGCTGCGACCGTTGGTAAGAAGTTCCAAATGACGTCAAATACGCAATAACGTTCGAACGTCGACACTTACGACTCTCATTGTGGACCGGTCCTCAATGAATTCGTGAATGGCTATCCGCGCCGGAGAGATGATTTTGGTGGCGTCGCGTCGACCGCTACTTATGTCATTATTGCGCCTCGGTTATATATATATATATATATATATATATATATACATACTGAAAAGTTTGTCATAAGGACAACCGCAGGATTTCGCCGGGGGTGGGTGCTAATCTGAAAAATTGCACCCGCTCCCAGCGAAGTCGCGGTAAAATTTCAGCTGTAACCACGTCTCACGACCGTGAGATAGGTGGTTACAGTCTGCGACGAACTCAATACGATGATCCGGCAAAAGTCTCGTGCACCCTGAGAACACGGGGTGACCCAAGGACGACCGCCTTCTGCATTTTCCCCGCAAGTGTATCAGCATTTTGTTGACACGCAGGAATGCTTTTCAGGCTATTATGAATATTCCGGCTATAACCGTCGCAACTCCCTTATAAGGTCTTTATACCTCTCTTTCTTTTCCTTCTCCTGTGCTATGACGTTTTTGTCAGCTGGTGCCGGAAATTCGATAACGAACATGGTTCGTTTCTTGAAGTCAAGAAGAACTATTTCAGGCCTCGAGTGCGCAACAGAAACAATTGTCGAGAATATAAAGTTCCAGTATATGCGGCACTTCTCATTTTCGACAATTGACTCTATTTCTCTAGGAGCGCTTAGCGGAGAGGCATTTCGGCTAATGCTATAAGAGTGACTGATCTTCCACATTTATGTGGAAGATGCTACGCATCCTCTTATCGAGGAGCTGTTCGTGGAAGTTTTTCTCCTGTGCTTTCTTAATCCGGGCCTTCAGGAGTGAGTATTCAAGATGGATAAGATTTGATGCGTTTTGCTCACCCCTAATAATGAAGTCAAGGCCGCGTGTTTCAGCAGCCTCCTCCGCTGCTTTGTACAGAAACGCCCCTTTGCCCACTTCTTCGTGTTTCCTGACCATTTTATGAAGAGGGTCTTGTCCATTTGCGACCATATGTGCTGTACTCCGAATGATCCTGTTGTGAAGACATTCAAGATTCAGTATTCCGCGACCACCTTGACGGCGTGAGATGTAAAGTCGTGGAACAGAAGACTTAAGGTGCATGCTTTTGTTCATGTGCATAACCTTTCGGGACCCGATATCGAGGGATCTGAGCTCGTCCTTCGTCCATGTAACTACTTCAACTGAATAGAGTACTACGGGGACGGCAAGCATGTTCGTTGCAGATACTTTGTTCCTCGCCGACAGTTCGGAAGACCATATCCGTCGGATGAGACGTTTGTATCTACATCGGAGGGTATCCTTTATAGATGTCACGTCCTGAATGCGGCTCTGTGGGACGCCCAGGTATGTATAGGTCTCTCCAGCGCAAAGGTGTCATATAGCGCTTCTGTCAACGAGCTCAGGATCTTCGGGGATGCCATTAAGTTTTCCTTTCTTCAAATTAACCTTCGCGCATTTCTCTAACCCGAACTCCATTCCATTCTCTTGAGTGTATTCTTTGACAATTTTTAAAGCTAGATGTAGTTTCTCTTGATTCCTAGCATAGATCTTAAGATCATTCATGTAAAATACATGAGTGACCTTATGCTTTCGGTTTCCAGGTTTACCGCAGAGATACCCTTCGGAATGGCGAAGTGCGAAAGATAGTGGCAATAATGTGGGGCAAAAGAGGAGAGGGCTCATGGTGTCGCCCTGAAACACACCTCTCTGAAAGGTGATACTGTCAGTGATCACACGATGTTTTCCAGATGAGATAGTAAATCTGGTTTTCCAAAGCGGCATTAATGCCTCTATGCACCTCAGGATGTGTGGATGAACCTTTAGGCTTGCCAACAGACAGATGATAAGTCTATGGGAGGTTGAGTCGAAAGCTTTCCGGTAATCAATCCAGGCCATCGATAGAAATCGGTGATAGGATGCTGCGTCTTTACAGACACATCTATCGATGAGCAAGTTCTCCCGACATCCTGCTACGCCATTCTTTGAGCCACGTTATTCATACATCTCTCGCCACACAGGTCCAATTGTCCGAACAATCCTATCATTTAGGATAGCTGTGAAGATATTATACAGTGTGTTCAGACAAGTTATTGGCCTGTAATTCTTAGGGTCAGCTAAGTTGCCCGTCTTCGGCAGAAGCACGGTGCGACCTTCCACCAACCACCCCGGAATAGGCTCTTCCGACTTTAGATATGAGGTGAAAATTCGGGCCAGATGCTGGTGGGTTGAAGGAAACTTCTTCCACCAGAAGGTCTTGATACCATCTGGTCCCGGAGCGGAATAGTTCTTCATGCCTCTTGATACATTTTTCACCTCCTCGGTAGTGATAGGTGGGCATTCCTCCTCAGCTGTTATGAGGGCATTGCACAGCTCCTTGAAGCTATTTATGTTCTTTGAGCCTTCTTCAAGTGGATGTTGGACTTCGTAGAATTCTCTCCAAAATGCTTCGACCTCCTCTGGTTTGGGTGGATGGTCGACAGTAACTGGAGGGTCTTGGAAGAGTCGAGATGGGTCAGACAAAAACTGTTGATTTTCTCTGACCCACGTCTCTCTCTGCTCTAGACTTCTCCTAGCGTTAGATAGTACTCGTATTCTGTCAACAATATGCTGCCTGATCGTCAGTAGCTTTGACTTGTTGATTGTATGATGACGGATCCGCAGTTCGCGCGCGAACTGTCAGAACTTGGCAGTGAAAGTCCTGCCAGATGTTATGCAGTCAATCACACACTGAATGCGGGACGCGTACTGTCTTGCCCAGTCTATCTTTGTGCTAAGTTGATGAATTCGTCTTTTGGTCTTATGATCAACCGTTGGTTTTGTTTTACGGTTTGCATCTGCCAAAGTTCTCGCAGCATTGTGCACACTACAATTGATAGTCCAGAGGTCGGATTTTTCGGAAAAATCTCCACGAAGCGCATCATCCAGTTCAGTCAGATCTTTGGGCTTGGGAGAAACCTGAATGTTGATGTTTCTCCGGGTATTGAAGCATCGTTCTTCCTCTATTGGATGCCTGTTCGAGGTTGTTCTCAGTGTCGCCTCTCTTTCTCTGTTGTCGGATTGTTCTGGCTGCGGTTGTGTAGGCGCTCCGCTTATATAACCCCTTCTCCGGAGGTCCTCTGCACGGTTTCGCAGACGTTTTTGCGAAAAATCCGAAAGCTCTGGGTATTTCTCGCACCACAGAGCATGCAGTCGCGCCATGTAACCTTTTCGTTCAGGGGCCATACTGGTATTATAGCACTCCAGCAGGTCGTCCTTGAGTCGATCCGTCCACTTAAAAGTAATGAGATTCTGCCGGTCAATCGCATTGACTCCGTCTTGATTGGCTCCCCCAACTCTAGGGTAGTCGGCAGTGTTGTCCGACCCATTGTCGGGAGCCCTGCGCGTTCGATTGTTTTGAACCGCACTTCCTACAACTATGTTTGGTGTCATTGTTGTTCCCACGAGCAGCAAGGGAAAAGGGTTCGTCCATCCTTGTAGAGCCCCGCGTGCAAGGATAAGGCTGATACTCTGAGAGGTCGCCCGGTATCCCAGAGTCACCGTTTGAGACACCTCACCCAGGTGCCATTCAGCTTTCGGCACGGCCTTCGCTTAGCAGTTATTCCTTCGGGACCATCCCTGGCCAATTGTCCGCGACTGCTTATTAATTATTGTAACCATATTCAGCAGAAATTCTTGGTACAGGGACCATCTAGCCGCAACCCGAGGACGCGTTCGGTGGCTTTGTCATAGGCCTTTCGGTTCGGTTCCCGAGGAATCAAAACCGAATACCGAATATATATATATATATATATATATATATATATATATATATATATATATATATATTATTGCTACTTCATTGATTATTATTTGTCAATATTACTTCCAAATTTTGAGTACCGTTTCTTTTTTAATTAAAGCTTTCGACATTTCGGAAAATT
The DNA here is from genome assembly GCA_932195095.1 of Andricus curvator. Lineage (NCBI taxonomy): Eukaryota > Metazoa > Arthropoda > Insecta > Hymenoptera > Cynipidae > Andricus > Andricus curvator. The sequence goes on from CAKNYM010046144.1 coordinate 10,300, forward strand.
TGTGTTTGGATTTTTTATAATAAATTTTTTTAATTTGTACTGTTTTTGAATTAAAATTGTTTGAAAATGATATAATTTTGAACACATACAGTTTCAGGTCTGCTTACTCAAGCTTTGTTTATAAAATACTGATGCGGGCCGATATCATTTCTCTGCAAGAACTCTGGACACGCTTTGAGGTTCGCTATGTCTGTTATAATAAATTTAAAATAAAAAAGTAAAAATTAAATATTCAAAAATAAACAAATTGAAATTGAATTATTTTAAACAGAATAAGCCTCGAATCATTAAAATTTCAGAGTGCTGAATGCAAACATAAAAATATTCATTGTTTCATTTTTTTTCAATTTTTAATTTATGAGTGACATTTTTTAATTTGAATGTTTCAATAACAATGTAACATCCTTTAATTGTAGTGTTTGAACCTAAAATTGTTTAAAAATGATATAATTTTGAACACTTACAAAATTTATTGATTCATTCTTCAAACTATTTTATTTCCTAAAACGCATTCTCTCCTTTGCCTGCTTAGTCAAGCTTTGTTTATAAAATACCGATGCGGGCCGATATGAGTTCTCGGAAAGAACACATTGTGTCGCACTTATGTTACGCATCTACATTTAGAATTAGGCTAATTATATTTCATGAAGAAGATGTGACGGTCTGAATAAAAAAGTCACTTTAATTTAATCTGTTCTGACGCAGATTTGTAGATCTGGTCAGTTAGTTTATTTTAATGAAACACAAGTTGACGCCGTAGCAGTCAGACAAGGAATGATACCTTTGGGGCCGAGGCCCTGCCGTGTCGGTCCTACGATAACAGAGTATAGTCTACTGCCCTTATCAGTTTGAAGGGAGGGAGTGATATCTATCGATTCTTAGCCTACGAAACTACTATATTTTAGAAGAGTGCGTTTATAAAGCTAGAATTTTGAAGGTTGACCAAGAAACCTATTCCCTGAGGACGGCATTAAAATCCGAACCCAAAAGAACAAATATCAGGGTCTTGAAGGTGGCTTTTTGTAATTTTTTGAGAGGGTTGTTTTCTATTATTTCAAAACTATTTTTGTCGTCAAGAATTTCATTATGAAAAATTCATTATTATGACACTTATGATTATTATTATTACACATCTACGTACCCAAAAATTATAAGAAAAGTATTGTAAATTGTTTGTTTTTTCAAATTAGACACAGAAAATTTCCCTCCTGTTTGTAAATGATTTACAATTGTTTAAACAATTATTATTCGCTCAAAAAATATATTTTTCTGTGTAAGTCGTGGAAAATTATGATTTTCGAGATACAAATTCCAGAGAATAATAACTTGTTACAATTTGAGGGAGAAAAGATTGTTTGAACAAATGGATTAAAACTCATCGAAAAGACATTCTTTGCTATTCTGTGAACAAATTAAGCCTATTCGTTAACAAATAGTAAACTCTGAATTTCCTTACAAAAATTGTTTAAATAAATCATAATTATTGGGAATTCGTAAAGCACTATGGAAAAGAGTCACCGCAAAGACATTCTCAGTTAATTCTGTAAAAACATTGAGCCTATTCGTAGAAAAACAAAATTTATTTTTAAAAAATCTTAGTTTTAAACAAATAATTCTTGGGAATTTGCAAAACATCATGAAAAAAACTCATCTAAAAGACATTCTTAGTCGATTCAGTGAAAAAATTAAGCCCATTTGTTGAAAAATAGAAAACTCTGAATTTCCTTACAAAAATTGTTTAAATCATAATTCTTGGGAATTTGCAAAGCAACATAAAAAAGAGTCATCGCAAGGATATTCTCAGTTAATTTTTAAAACAAATTGAGCCTATTTGTTTAAAGATAGACAAACTATGAATTTGCTTATAAAAATTGTTTAAATAATAACTCTTGGGAATTTTCAAAGCACCATAGAAGAGTCATCGTAAAGATATTCTTAGTTATTTTTTTTTAATTGAGCCTATACGTTGAAAAATAGACAAACTCTGAATTTGTTTATAAAAGTTATTTAAATGATTATTAATCCTTGTAAATTTGCAAAGTATCATATCAAACAGTCACTGGAAAAGCATTCTTAGTTTATTCCGTTAAAAAAATTAAGCCTCTTCGTTGATAAATAGCTAAACTGTGAATTTTTGTTTTGAAATTGCCACATAGCATCTTTTTTACGTAACAGTAATAAATCTTTCATTTCTCGCACATTCCATGCCAAAACTCTGCATTTCAATGAGCTAAACATTCCCATTTTGATACATCTGGAAATTAAAAAAAATGATACTTCTGAAAAGTTAAACAAAAATTTAAAGTTGGGTTTTACATAAAAAATTAGCAAAATTGATTATAAAAAATCCAAACACAACATTTCCGAAAATTTGTGTTTGGATTTTTTATAATAAATTTTGTTAATTTTTTATTTAAAACC
>CAKNYM010046144.1:12730-28191 GCA_932195095.1 Andricus curvator
TATCTGTGCTGAAACTATCTGTAAATAATTTCCAGTAGTTAAGAATGTTTAAAAAAATTGTTTATTACGTTATAAACAAATTATTGAACAAAAGTTCTTTCGGGATTGGGAATTTTTAGCATGTTTGATATGAAACTTAGAAAACTTGAAAGCATTATTAATTATTTAAACAATTTTTATAAACAAATTCGGAGTTTTTCTATTTTTCAACAGCCATTTTGCCAACAGCCATACCACGCTGAAAAAACCAGTTCTCGTCAGATCACTGAAGTTAAGCAGCGTTGGGCGCGGTTAGCACTTGGATGGGTGACCATTCGAGAAAACTGAGTGCTGTTGGCACATCGTGGGTGTGGTGAACCCACACTTGTAGTTATTTACTACAAGTTATCAACCTAGAAACACTACCCGAATCGGGTAGTGTCACGCCTACCCCGAAAGGGAAATGGCTTAATGGTATACATACAACGAATAGGCTCAATTAAAAAAAAAATAAGAGTGATTTTCCAGTGACTATTTGATATGATACTTTGCAAATTTACAAGGATTAATAATTAAATAACTTTCATAAACAAATTCAGAGTTTGTCTTTTTTTCAACGTATAGGCTCAATTAAAAAAAAAATAACTAAGAATATCTTTACGATGACTCTTCTATGATACTTTGAAAATTCCCAAGAGTTATTATTTAATGTTTTCCAAATAATATGTTATTATTTAAACAATTTTTATAAGCAAATTCATAGTTTGTCTATTTTTCAACAAATAGGCTCAATTTGTTTTAAAAATTAACTGAGAATATCTTTGCGATGACTCTTTTTTATGTTGCTTTGAAAATTCCCAAGAATTATGATTTAAACAATTTTTGCAAGGAAATTCAGAGTTTTCTATTTTTCAGCGAATAGGCTTAATTTGTTCACGGAATCAACTAAAAATGTCTTTTAGATGAGTTTTTTCATGATGTATTGCAAATTCCCAAGAATTATTTGTTTAAAACTAAGATTTTTTTTTAAAATAAATTTTGTTTTTCTACGAATAGGCTCAATGTTTTTACAGAATTAACTGAGAATATCTTTGCGGTGACTCTTTTCTGTAGTGCTTTACAAATTCCCAATAATCATAATTTATTTAAACAATTTTTGTAAGGAAATTCAGAGTTTACTATTTTTTAACGAATAGGCTCAATTTGTTCACGGAATCAGCTAAGAATGTCTTTTCGATGAGTTTTTTTCATGATGTTTCGCAACTTCCCAAGAATTATTAATTATTTAAACAATTTCATCAACAAATTCAGAGTTTGGCCATTTTTCCACGAATAGACTTTTGGATATTTTTCAACAAATTGGCTAAATTTTTTTACAGAATTAACTAAGAATATCTTTCCGATGACTTTTTGATGTGTAAACATCTTAGACCTCGATATGGGGAGTCACGCCTGACTCAAATGAAACCGCGACTGGAAAGTGTAACGCAAGCCTCTGACACACGCGTTGTGTCTTATACCACAGACCGGAGGCTCGCTTCTCTTCACCCAACAAAAAGAGCCCCCCCTTTCTCTCTTCCCCCCTCTCTCTCATTATTTCAGTATTTTAAGCTAACACTTACATAATGCTTGATGTATTTGTATAATATGTGGATGAAGGTGGTCGAAATGTATACCTGTAAAAATTCAACTTTCGATTTTTGTTGTGCGACCCCCCCCCCAATTTGTTCGTTTTCCGGAAAAAGAAACTCTATAACTTGTTTCCTGAGCCTTTGAAATTAACATGGGGTTTCAAATGGCAAAAGCTTGATTAAAAAAAAAATGGAAAAAGAGCTACTTGTTATAAACTTTTCGTGAAGTAAAGTATTAAAACCTCTTAAAACACGTTCAAAGAATAATTTCCACCCAATAAGTTTTAATTTTGACTGGCCACCCCCCTTTCAAACCATTGTTATTGTGCTTGGAAAGTTACCCAAAAACTGCAAAATAGCATTTTTCTATTAAATTCATACTAAAAACGGTATTCTTTGGATTTTCTTAACAAGAATTATTTTTTATTGATAAGGGACGAGTTTCTAAGTATTTTTAAAATAATTTGTAATTATTCAAACAATTATTATTTGTTTAAGAATTATATTTTTCTAAAAATCGTGGAAAATTATTGTTTTCGGGATATAAGTGATAGATTTTATGAATGGTAGATATAAGTTTTGTTTTTTACATAATTGGTCATTATTTAAACAACTTCCATTTGTTTAAACAATCTTTTCTCCCTCAAATTGTAACAATTTATTATTCTCTGGAATTTATATCTCGAAAATCATAATTTTCCACGACTTACAGAGAAAAATATATTTTTTAAGCGAATAATAATTGTTTGAACAATTGTAAATCATTTACAAACAGGAGGAAGATTTTCTGTGTCTAATTTGAAAAAAGAAACAATTTACAATATTTTTCTTATAATTTTTGGGTACGTAGATGTGTAATAATAATCATAAGTGTCATAATAATGAATTTTTCATAATGAAATTTCAATTTTTATTATTCTTTGTAAAGCTAGAAAGAATAAGTAAAAATATTCTAGCTTTATAAACGCACTTTTCTAAAATAGAGTAGTTTCGTAGGCTAAGAATCGATAGATATCACTCCCTCCCTTCAAACTGATAAGGGCAGTAGACCGTACTCTTTTATCGTAGGACCGACACGGCAGGGCCTCGGCCCCAAAGGTATCATTCCTTGTCTGACTGCTACGGCGTCAACTTGTGTTTCATTAAAATTAACTAACTGACCAGATCTACGAATCTGCGGCAGAACAAATTAAATTAAATTGACTTTTTTATTCAGACCGTCACATAAATTGGCGATCCATGCCAGGATACTTTTTATTGATACGTCATTCTCATAAAGTATCAATAAGAACCTTTTTACGGAATTCAAATCAGGAAAACACGTACTGGGCTGAACTAAGTAGGCTCACAGTGATTCCTTGTCTTAAAAATTAGATTAAAAGGCGAGACGTCACCCAACCAAGTTCGTACCGTTGGAATTGCAGAATTCACGGACTCTGAAACCCACGACTGACCAGAACGAGTAAATCCACTGAAGCAGCCATGAACTATCTTCACTGGGAATCTCAAGTGAGTAGAAAGAAGAGGGAAAATTTCAAAATAAAGGAGTGTTCCGTCACGACTCTCCAAAACCTCGTAAGGCTAGTCGACTACGCGAGACTAGACCTTTCGTTAAAAAACATTCATCGATTTATTCACAATATTTGGCCAAAGTTGTAGCACTTTCGTTTCAAATAGTGAATTTAAATTAGAAAACAGTCACTGGCTAGAGGGCTGACTTCGCCGCAGACTATACGCGTACGCGAGTATTTCATTGTACCGAACGATATAGAGATTAGATAACGCGGCGCGACACACCACCCGACATCCGCTTACATAAATAGGGAACCCAAAGAATTAGGTACACTATTAAACACATATACACACTATTAAGAAGAAAACCATGGCAGACGGAATCCAGAAAAACGCACCTTCACAGACGGAAGATGCCCTTCTTGTAGTTACTAATGCTGATATAATTGGCATGCTACAAAAATTATCAGATCGGATGTCTAACATGGAAATCGCAATAAATACACGTAAAGAAGAAATTCGCTCTATAGCAAAAAATTTTGATTTGATGACTTCGGACGAAAGCGAAAGGGAAAAAGATGAAGAATCTAGAGTAGGTAACAATGGCACGTTGTTTGTAGAACCTTCACAGTCGTTAGGGAGAGAACAAATTGACCCTAGGCTTCTACAAAGGTTGTCAAATGTAAGAGTAACAACCCCAAATGAAGCCATTCTTATAAGAGACAGGCTCTCACAAAGGTCGGATGAAAGAATATCCACTACAAGCGAAAATATCCCTGCTAGAGACGCAGTGAAATTAATTAAAAAATGCAATGGAAATGACGATATGGGAGTTGAACCCTTCATCACTCTTGTGAAAAGAATTAAATCGTAGTGTTCAAATCCAGGAGTTTTATTAGACTGGATTATTGCAGAAAAAATCGAAGGAGAAGCGGAAAAATCTATTCGTTTCTTATCAATTCAAGATTATGATGATCTTTTCAAAGCTCTTAGAACTAACTTTGGAACTACGGGATCACTAGAAACTTATCGCACCAAACTATCACAAGTAATCCAAGAAGCTGGAGAAAGTTCGCAGAATTTCAATGGAAGATTTAACCAAAGAATGCACGAACTTTTGTATGCTGTACAATCAAAAAATCCTTTAACACACGAACGAAAAATTTGCATAAAAAATGAAGAACAAACAGTTCTTGCAAAATACATCATGAATTTGAGAGAAGAACTTTCAGACCGAGTTTCTAGTAAAAATCCTAGCGATATGAGAGAAGCACAACAAATGGCAATACAATCTGAAGTCTGGTTAGCTGAAAGAAGTAAAATTCGCCAATCAACAAACACGATTAAACCCCAAGTACCTATCCGCGCAAACCTCATTAAAAATCCTTTTGAAACCCTTAACTCCCAATTTAATAAACAAAAATACCCTTCGATAAACAATCCTCCAAATCACAGCAAAACTTTGTAGCAGAGAATCCAGTTATTTTGCAGTCACTGCAAAATACCTGGACATATCGAAAACCAATGTTTTTCTAAACGGAATAATTTTCAGGCGAAAGCCTCGAGAGGCCGACCTCCGGATCGTATAACTTATCTGCAAGAAAAAATGGAGGAACAAGAAGATATCCGGGAAACGGAGTCGGAGACAGAGTATCAGAAATATCTGGAAGATTATATTCTATCAGAGGACTGTTACACGGAGCAATTAAACCCGTAAAATTATTAGTTGATAGTGGCGCATCAATAAAGCTAATCAAAGAAAATTGCATTAACAAATACCACCAGAGAATTTCCATGAACAAAGAGTTTTCAATGGGAAATGATAAGCACCAGAGAAACGAAGTAACCAAGTTTAAGTTTCAAGGAAAAGAACATCTCTTTGTAATTGTACCAGAAAATTTTCCTATACCCGAGGAAGGCATCATCGGAACACCATTCCTGTACTCTTATCAGTTTAACTTGTCCAACAGGTCCCTCCAACTCGACGATAAGGTCTATCCCTTGGAATATGAGGGTATTATCATCCCAAAGAACATTATACAAATGATAACCGTGGAAACAAACAAAAAACAGGGGCACATTCTCATAGAAAATAATCCCTACATTCCAAATTCTATTTACCGTATCGTTGACTCACAAGTAGTGATTCCCGTTAGTAACGATACCGAAAAACTTGAGATTAAGTGATGAAGACATAAATTATAAGTTTATCAATGTTAGTCCAGAACGAGAAGAGCGTGTAACTTACATTAAAAAGGAAGAATTAAATGCTAGATTGAAATTACTGAACGGAGATTTGAGGCTTGAACATATCGAAGATACCCATAGAATCCAGATACAAAAAATAGCTATCTCTTATCACGACATTTTCTTACTAAAGGGAGATCCACTACCTTGCACAAGTCTAGCGTCACATAAAATTGTCATGAAAGATGAAGCAAATATTAATATACGTCAACCACGACATCCGGAATGCCACAAAGAAGAAGTTTCAAAACAGGTAAATGAAATGCTAACTAAAAGAATAATAGAAGCGTCAGACTCACCATTCAATTCACCACTTTGGGTCGTCCCGAAAAAATGCGACGTGTCGGGAAATACTAAATGGAGGCTTGTAATTGATTTTAGAAAGTTGAATGAGAAAACAGATGAAGATGCCTACCCACTTCCTGTAATCGATGAAATTCTGGACCAACTAGGAAAAGCAAAATTCTTTTCAGCCTTCGATTTGAGCTCAGGATTTCAACAAATTCCCATGAACGAGGACTCAAAAAAATATACTGCGTTTTCTACACCTGAAGGGCCTTTTCACTACAATAGCATGCCGTTAATTGGACGCCATCTTGCGAAACAAGTTTTAAAACATTGAAAGATGCTCTTTGCTCAGCACCGGTCTTAAGATATCCTGACTTTAAGGACACATATACGTTGACTACAGATGCAAGCAATGTTGGACTGGGGGCAATTTTATCTCAAAAGGGACATCCAGTTTGCTACATCTCAAGAACTCTAAATGAACCTGAGTTAAACTTCACTACTACCGAAAAAGAAACTTTAGCAATCGTCTGGGCAGTTAAGCGGTTTCGACAATATCTTCTCGGACGTAAATTCATCATACAAACGGACCATCAGGCTTTGACGTGGCTTTTTAACGTAAAAGATCCTTTTTCCAGGTTGATGAGGTGGAGATTTCAGATGGAAGCATATGCATACAAGATCGTGTATAAAAAAGGGAAGGAAAATACGGCAGCTGACGCGCTTTCGAGAATGCAACCTATTCAAGATCAAAATCTCTCAGAACATTTGGGATAGAATGCACAAATCAATCAAGTAAATTACTCCCAAGAAGTCGATGAGATTGATACATCATCATCATCAGGCGAAGATAACCAACCAATTTCTGAAAGATTGCGAAATCATGAACCGACAGATGAAAAAGAAATTCAAAACGATTACGCAATCTGGAAAAGGAACCGCCTGTCTAGTAAATTAAAAATTAAACTTGTTGCCACTGAAAAGAATTGGATTGAAATTAGCAAACAAAATATTTTCTCTTTGCTAATAATCCATTTACCAGACTGCGACGAAGAAAAATGCGTCAAACTCCTCTACATCAAAATTAAAGATTTCACCAGAAACAAAACCTGGAGCATATTTAAATTTCACATGGAAGATTCCTTAATCAAAATTGCGGAACGTGTACGCATCGGAGATATGTTGAATTTTCTACTACAGACAAAATTCACAGAACACACATTTTTCCTGTGTGATCGACCTGACAAAAATTAAGTGAAGAAGAGAAACAAAATCTGTTGAGGGAGGCGCACGGAAACGTGGCCACTGGCCACTTTGGCACAAATAAAACAATCAAGAGCCTACGCGAACAAACATCGTGGAAAAATATGGCGAAAGATGTAATCGACTTGTTAAGAAATGTCAAACATGCCAACGCGAAAAACTGACCCGAATTCGTCCCAAGGTTGAAGCATAACGATAGCAAAGCAACAAAATTACAGAGTGAATGGCTTGGACCCAACACCATATATGCAGACGCGTCCGTTCTTCTGATTATGAAATTTTGTAGCATAATCAGCATTACACTGTACACGCTAATAGGTTAAAGCCCTACTATCAGTATCTTCATCGGGTTATTTTATATTTTAGAAACTGTTTTTAATAAAATACACATTATTATACGAACTCATTCTTTGAGAAAAAAGGCAACGGATATTCTATCTTACTTAGGTGCTCCGTTAATCCTTATTTAAGACTTTGCACTTTATAAATGCGGAATTTTCGAATTAATTCAAAAATGTATTCCAAACCTCTGCTTTAATTTTTGTTTTCCACCAATAAGATAAAAAACGAAATAATACCACAAGTTGTCACCTACGTATAAGTGAGCGCGCCTACGATATATTTAGAGAGTAAGTTAGATAATAAAGCTAGTAAGTAACAGGGGAGGTGTAAAGCTAGAAAGAATAAGTAAAAATATTCTAGCTTTTTTTAAGAAGAAAATTAGAAACACAATATCGTCAAGTCAATCTGTGCAAAAATTCTATTCTTGAACAAAAAGACTCAGAAACATTATGCAACCAAAAATCAGTTATTTTGAAAAAACATATTCAAAAAGCTCAATATATGAAAAAGAATTGCATAGAAAGGCCTCAAAATATGTTTCCAAACAACGTTTTAATCGGCTCATTAGAGACAAGTATATAACTGAGGAAAAAAGAGGGAGAGAATTAGGAAAGAGACAACCAAGCCATCCTCACTCTCATTACCTTTCTCTTAATCCGTCTTTTTACATTCTCATTCTAATGAGAAGGTATTGGTTTTATGTAAAATTTGACATAGTCGGTTTTCATCAAATCTCCACGTTTTGAGACCCCCTGAGCTAGAAAAAACGATTTTTACGAAGGTGTCTGTCTGTCTGTAGTCTGTAGTCTGTAGTCTGTCTGTCTGTCTGTCTGTCTGTCTGTCTGTCTGTCTGTAGCCACGATAACTTTCGAAAAAATGATCAGATTTGATTGAGCTTTGGCACACTTTTTTATGGCCGAAAAATAGAGAACGAGTTCGTTAACCAGCTATTTTGGATGAAAATCCAAAAAGTGAGCACATTTTGAAAATTTTTGAGACCACTTTTTTGGAAGATTTGAAAATTCTATGTACGGTTATTAGTAGTACGCAAAATGACGAACAAAATATTCTTATGACTTTTCGTGATAAAAAAAAAATTACTGGAGTTATAGCATTTTCAAAATTCCAAAAAACAAACGAAAATGAACATTTTAAGCCGAAAAACGCACGATATGAAAAAAAGTCAAGAGGAGAAAAACGTTGATTCCTGAACACCCTATAATATTTTTATAACAACTTTTTGAATTTTTTGAAAAATAAAAAATTCAAATTTTGATCGCCCAAAAAATTAATGAAAAATCAAGAAAGCCATTTTGCTATAAAAATATGCAAGATACCAGAAAAGGTCATCTCACCAAAATTGTGCACCTGAAAAAGATCTACAAATTTCTTATCATTCACTTTTTGATATGACGCGTAGTTTTTGTTTTATTCGTAAAAAACAGCATGGAAAATAGAAAAATCAAATTTTCAGACGAATATTACCAGCTACGAAAAAATGACCGAAACAAAATTTGTTCATCCAAGGAAGAGTTACAAATTTATTGTGACTCATGTTTCGATAGGATGCGTGGTTTTTGTTTTATTCGTGAAAATAACATTGACAGTAAAAAAAATCAAATTTTTGAAAAAACAATGCAAGATACGAAAACATATAAATGAACAAAAATTGTGCATTCAAAAAAGACTTACACACCCGTAATCAATTTTTGTGGTAAGAATATATTCAAAATGAAAAAATTAACTTTTTTGATAAACGGCACAAGCTAAAATAAAATGTTAACTTATAAAATTTGTCGCCTGAATTATATCATTACTTTTGATTTGAAATCAAATACGAATTTAGTAATGTGTATATGAAGAATATATAACACGAAGCACAAAGTGCGCGCTCAGTGTATTTACCAAATCGCACGCCGTAAGTGCGCTCAAACTTTTTTGTTTCTATCATACGGTTCAAATGATTTTCAAATCAAATATCGAGCGCGAAGCGCGAATGTCTGGATGAGAATGTGTTCCTTAAGGTCGATAGAACCTTGAGTAAATAAAGTTCCTTTTCAGTCTAAAATAAAAATAAATTTAACAATCACTTAATATGTAGAGGTGTTGATAGTTTTGTAATATTTGCAAACAAACTTTTTCTTTTCATCGAAGTCGAACACGAATGTCAAAAATCTAGAGGAGCCTAGCGTAAAGCGCGATGCAAATACGCCCGAGCGCGTAGCGCGAGGTGAATACATAATCGAGCGCGAAGCGCGAGATAAATATATGATCGAGCGCGAAGCGCGAGATCCAATAGTCGCGCGCCCTAGGCGCGCTCAAACTTGCGAGCCAAGCGAGCCGCGCGCGAAGCGCGCCATGAGAATGTGCCCGCGAAGCGGGCAGATTTTTTATACTACTTTTGGGAACCAACATGTTTCGAGACCTTTTAGATCTCCTCATCAGGGTATAATTTTATAGGATACTACGAAAACATTAATCTATTTTATGATTAATATTAGTAATGTATGTTTATATGAGACTGAAATTTCTTTACATTATTTTAATTTTTTCCTCTTGGACAGATTTTAAACTTTAAATTTTCGGTATACGTGTCAGTCCGTAATATTTCTGAAATCTTTTATGCTAATTAATATTTGTCTTGATTGAGAATGAAAAGAAACTTATAATTTAAAAAGGTTTCCTATAAAAATTTGATAAAACTATGAAAAGCTTTGTTATATTTTGAAAGGTCTTTTTTAAGTTGATTGCATTGTTACCCTCTCTTTTTATGTATAACATTTCCATGAATTCTCTTTTTCTTTGATTTCTTTCATTATATAGGACTCTAACTCCATCCCAATCAAAATCATGTCCATGTGTGATCCTACGTTTCGATAACACACTATGGTATTTCTGACTCCTTCGAAGATTATTTTGATGTTCATCTCTCCTCAGTCTTAGTGATCTCCTAGTTTGGCCTACATAAACTGCTTTGCAACTCCTACATTTTATTTTATAAACTACATTTTGTTTTTCAAGTTTTTCACGTACGTCTTTACCTAATTTAACAATTCTGTTACTTTTGAATGGAATACTAAATATTGTATGTAAACCCATTCCTCTTAGTAAAAACCTCAGGGACTTTGAAATTTTATCAAAATAAGGTAAAACAACCGTGTTATATTCATCAAATTCTTTAGTCTTTGTGTTGATTAGATTGTTTTCTTTCTGACTAATCTGATGGTTTCTGTTGTTAATATGTTTTTCAATGAACAATGGTGGATAATGGTTCAAAAAAAGGATCTGTTTGCAACTTTCAATATTTTTTTTTTATGGAAACTTTGGTGTGATAATTTTATAGCCCTATCAACCATATTTTTAACAATTGCAATTTTCATTTGTATTGGGTGATTTGACATAAAGCTCAAGGTTCGTCCTGAAAATGACGGTTTTCTGTACCAATCTGTTATAATTTTACCATCATCTGTTTTAATCAAAGTTAAATCTAGAAAATTTAGCTTATTTTCTTTTTCTATTTCTGAAGTGAATTGTAATCTGGGATGTATACTATTAAAAGAATGTAGCAGTATATTGATTTTACTTGCTTCAACACAAAGAAAAGAATCATCGACGTATCTCGCATAGAAAAGGCATTTAAATCCTACTTTTTCTAATCTGTCATTAATTAAATTTTCCATTTTTTTGAAAACTGTATTTTCTAAATCTTCCATGACAATTTCAGCTAAAATAGGTGAGAGAACAGATCCTATTGGTGTTCCAAATTTTTGTTTATAAAATTTGCCATCAAATTGAAAATAAATTGAATGAAAAACGAAATCAATTCCTTCAATGAACTTTTTGAATAGAATTTTAGTGTGCTGTTTTATGTAATCCCATCCTTTTTCAATTGATTCTTTAACTTTATCTAAAGGAATTTTAGGGAACATAGCAATAACATCGAAAGACGCAAGGATGTAATCATCAGGAATTGTAATTCCTTCAATGAGTTCAAGAAAAACTGTACTATTTTTTACTGAGTTTTTTGAGATTGTAATTGATTTTTTAATGATGTTACTAAGTAATTCTTCTAATTTTCTGGTCGGAGAACCTATTGTTGATATTACCGGTCTTAGTGGATAATCAACTTTGTGTGCTTTAATGAGACCATAAGATAAGGAGAGAACTGAATTTACAGTATCTATATCACTTTTATTAACATTCCCAATATGTCCATTTAATCTAAATTTATTTAAAATCTTGAAGGTGGCTTTTTGTAATTTTTTGAGAGGGTTGTTTTCTATTATTTCAAAACTATTTTTGTCGTCAAGAATTGTCATCATTTTTTGTTTATAGTCGCTTTTCAAAATTGCTATAGTAATGTTACCTTTATCTGCACATGTTATCAGGAGATCAGGATTTTTCTTTAGAAATTCATTAGTTAATTTATATCCTTCATTAAATTTTTTGTCCATAACTGATAGTAACTTGTTATTTGCAACAAAATCATTAGATAATCCTGATAGTTTTGATCTGAATTCTTGCAATTTATTACTTGGAATTTTGTGAATATTTATCTCTACATCTTTTACAATTTCTAGCAATTGGACAAACTTTTTTTCACCAAATTTGTTACTAAAACCTTCGCCTAATCTCAAAATGTTGATAACTTGAAAAGGTATATCACTCTTCGAAAGATTCAGAAACCATGGGTCCGATTTTTCACAAAAAAGCGCACGATGAAGATTTATGTTTAATTTTTGAACATCGCCTTGATTTTGAATCAAACTATTAAACTTTCTGTCTATTCTATGATTCCTTTGATTAATTCTCTGGTTTAATTCATTGTCTTTAATTATACACTCTTGAATAACATAAGGAGGTACCTCTTCATTTCATTTGTCAAGAGTAATTTCAATTTTCCCATTTAAATTGCTGATTCTTGTGTGACAGTCACTAATCACCAAATTTAAAATTGATCTTTGGAATTTCTTTGTGGTTTCTTGAAATTTTTCTCTATTTTTTATGTTTGTGAATTTAAAATCTAATCTGTTTTGTAAATCAAAAATCTTCTTTGGAAGAACTCCATGATTTTTGCATTTTGTGAGAAAGATTTTCTGAGATTGAATTTAATTGAGTTTTCTACTCAACGCGTAGAAAGATTTGATCTTTTTAACTGGACTGTCATTCACATCAAAGTATGAGCCCCACAGTCTGTCAATTTCCGCGAAATTCATGATGATATGTTACTATTTCGAAGAAAATTCAGTTTCACATAAATATAAAAACAATAAAAGAGAACAAAGACTTATCCTTCTGCTGTTATGTCCTATATTCCATTTTTAATCCTTCAGAATGCTCATAAGGAATCCCTCGACACAACACCAATTTTTTTAGTCACAATCACAATACGAATGTTTATGGATGATAACAAAAAAAATGTTTTCCAAAATATTGTTATTAAAATTGAAAAATTAAAAATATTTTTATTTTTAAAGTACTTCAAAATTTCAAAATTCAAAATTCATCAAATGAAAGAATTTTGTTGAAATTTAGGAAAGTTAATTCAAAATTTTATTTTTTATTTTTTGGTATTTCAAAATTCCAATTTAGCTTCACTGCGATACCACTCTGGAAACACCAGTTCTCGTAAGATCACTGAAGTTAAGCATTGTTGGGCGCGGTTAGTACTTGGATGGGTGACCATCCAGGAATACTGCGTTGCTGTTGGCCCGTCGTGGGTGTGGTGGGCCCACATTGGTAGTAAATATCCACCTAGAAACACTACCCGAATCGGGTAGTGAGGCAATGAACTTTCGAGTTCAAACTGCTAATCAATTTTTTTTTTTTTTTTTTTTTTATAATATAACAGTATTTTTTAGTAATATTTTATTTTGCACATATAATTCTTAAAATAAGGTTATTATGAAACTTTAAACTTGCATCTAGAGCGACTGAACCGTACCGGGTCACCCTGAATACTGAAATCATTTTACAAAGGAAAAAACAGAAGAACGAAAACTCCCTTTGAAATTGACAGATTTTGGTTTGTGCCCATTTTCCTAAGAACTCAAGTACAGTGTGGTCCAACCTCTTTGACTGTACACCCCTTCCTAGACCAGAGACAGTCTAACGTCGTAAAAAACACATGTTGGAGAAATTCTTCTGAAACTGGTCCTTGAAATATTTTCCCCATTTTTGAAAACGCAATTATCCCAGTGACATGATATACTCAATAAATCAATCTATTTAATTGTTTTCATCTCTAGGTTTCGTTTGCATTTTTTGTAATTTTAGAAATTCTCTCTGAATATTTTGAATTTATAAATTAAAGATTAAAGATATCTGAAATATTAAGGACAATTCATACAACACCAAAAAAATCTTTGTTTTCTGTTACAACCAGTGAAAATCACTGAAAAGATTGAGGAACAGGGAAAAAATTTTTTTTTCTTTATTTCTATTCAATAATATATAATTTAATCAATAAAATAAAATTTGTGATTAATTATAATCTTATTCGTAATCATTAATTAAAAATTAAAATTCTGATGCAAAAAACTTACAATATAAATTGATAGTTTGTGAATAAATTTCTACTATATAAAAAACAGTAAAATTTGGAAAATTTTCATTTTTAATCGTCAAAAGCATAATATCTATGCATTTTAGTATAACATAGTATACATATTCAAAGAAACTTATTAAAGTATTCTATTGAATCTTCCTTAGACAACCATTATTGATGGTGTTAAGGGTGTCATGCTTTCATTTATTGAAAGTCTTGATTCAAAAGGATAAGTAATATCTGAACATCCCTCTGGCAACCTTACTTTTGATAAGTACCAGGATATCATAATATCACTTTTTTGTTTTTAAGTATTTTTTATTCCTAAGGAGTTAAATTTCTTTTAAAATTTTGTAAGTGCAAAAAATTACACCACAAAAGGTAGTTAAGTACAAAAAATATCTCCTTAAAAATTAACATTTATTATATAATAATTGGATTCAGAAAGGAAAAAGGTGATAGGAAAAACGATCACTGTGCCTGGATCAGAAATTTGAAGGTTGACCCAGAAACCTATTCCCTGAGAACGGCATTAAAATCCGAACCCAAAAGAACAAATATCAGGGTCTATGGCTTAATGTCTCTGTTTGTTAAATTTTTTTAAGAAGAATATTAGAAACACAATATCGTCAAGTCAATCTGTGCAAAAATTCTATTCTTGAACAAAAAGACTCAGAAACATTATGCAACCAAAAATCAGTTATTTTGAAAAAACATATTCAAAAAGCTCAATATATGAAAAATAATTGCATAGAAAGACCTCAAAATATGTTTCCAAACAACGTTTTAATCGGCTCATTAGGGACAAGTATATAACTAGAGGAAAAAAGAGGGGGGAGAGAATTAGGAAAGAGACAACCAAGCCATCCTCACTCTCATTACCTTTCTCTTAATCCGTCTTTTTTATACTACTTTTGGGAACCAACATGTTTCGAGACCTTTTAGATCTCCTCATCAGGGTATAATTTTATAGGATACTACGAAAACATTGGTCTATTTTATGCTTAATATTAGTAATGTATGTTTATATGAGACTGAAATTTCTTTACATTATTTTAATTTTTTACTCTTGGACTGATTTTAAACTTTAAATTTTCGGTATACGTGTCAGTCCGTAATATTTCTGAAATCTTTTATGCTAATTAATATTTGTCTTGATTGAGAATGAAAAGAAACTTATAATTTAAAAAGGTTTCCTATAAAAATTTGATAAAACTATCAAAAGCTTTGTTATATTTTGAAAGGTCTTTTTTTAAGTTGATTGCATTGTTACCCTCTCTTTTTATGTATAACATTTCCATGAATTCTCTTTTTCTTTGATTTCTTTCATTATATAGGATTCTAACTCCATCCCAATCAAAATCATGTCCATGTGTGATCCTATGTTTCGATAACACACTATTAAATTTGGTGATTAGTGACTGTCACACAAGAATCAGCAATTTAAATGGGAAAATTGAAATTACTCTTGACAAATGAAATGAAGAGGTACCTCCTTATGTTATTCAAGAGTGTATAATTAAAGACAATGAATTAAACCAGAGAATTAATCAAAGGAATAATAGAATAGACAGAAAGTTTAATAGTTTGATTCAAAATCAAGGCGATGTTCAAAAATTAAACATAAATCTTCATCGTGCGCTTTTGTGTGA
>CAKNYM010046144.1:33191-49765 GCA_932195095.1 Andricus curvator
AGAGAAGCTGACAAACTCTTTGATCGAGAAATTCATGTAGATGTCGGTCCATTGGCCATCACACCCTATGTCACTGCATTTAAAATAATGGATAAAATTGTTAATTCATGTTTTTCGATCAAGAGACTTGATCCGATTGCAGATATAAGAAAGCTCATTAAAGAATTGCACAGCGCATTGTTAAGCACAAATACAACTGAAACCCTGAAAATGCATGTCCTGATGCAGCACTTGACACAATGCCTAGAACTATTGAATACCCAAAGTTTAGGCTTATGGTCGGAGAAAGCCGGAGAAGCGGCACATAAAGAGTTTCTAAAATTTTGGGAAAGACGAAAAATCAATCTTATTACTGAGTCTTCATATCCACAAAGACTGGAAAATGCCACCGTTGAGTTCTCATCTGTTCATATTTGAAGTGTAGATATAAATAGTGATGATTTCTGTGAATCTAAAAAGACTTATATTTATTTTTGTGTTAACAAGTCATAATGTATTTATGTTTATTTATTTTTCTTTAACATATTATATCGAAATTATTATTATTATTGTTCGTCAATATATATATATATATATATATATATATATATATGTATATATATAATTTATGCTGTACTTATTGAAGTATATATCAATTTTTAAATAATTTAAATAAAAATCTTATTTCTAAGCTATCTTGAAAAAAGGATCAGATCAGATTTTGGGAGAGTGATTTTCTAGCATCTAGAGTCATTACGAAGAGATCCCCGCAGTTTTTTTTTTAGCTACATATCAGGCAAACTTTTTTTCCGTATAGAAACACCGTGTTCAAGTGCTAATAAGGTAATATACAAGGGTCCCAATTATTTTTCTTCAATCACCAAATCTAAAGCAGATTAATACCCCCAAAATAATATTAATTTAAACAAAACTAATAATATGATATAATTCCAAAATGAATATTTGCATTCTTTTTAAATTCGACTTAGTTAAAAAGAACTGATTGGAAAACAAATTAGTCAGTCACTGTCACTGACTATTTAACAGTAAGTGATTATTAGTCAAACTTCACTTCAATTTCAGTTTTAGGTTATGTTATTAAACTAAAAATAAAATATATACATTATTTTGTCTAATTTTTTTGTCTACACGGAGAAAAGTAGATAGTTAGATTCACTTTTATGTATTGTTAACTTAGATAAACGTTTATTTTTTAGCCTGCTGGCCTTAAAAAATTGACTTGCTTACACTTCAATTTTTCACAGAATTTTCTTACAACTAAGCCTTAAAACTAACATCCTTCCACACCTTATATCTAACGCCGCTCGC
This sequence comes from Andricus curvator, assembly GCA_932195095.1. Classification (NCBI taxonomy): domain Eukaryota; kingdom Metazoa; phylum Arthropoda; class Insecta; order Hymenoptera; family Cynipidae; genus Andricus; species Andricus curvator. The sequence goes on from CAKNYM010046144.1 coordinate 34,500, forward strand.
TCTTATCGCATTGCCTTCCTCGCTTCGCCTCGCCTCGCTCGCATGTCCCTACTTTCTTGCTTGCCTCGCATTACCAAACTCTGCCTCCGCGACTAATAACTAATACTTATCTACTATTTACAATATTTACAATTACTTATATTTACTTCCTCCTCTATTTACAATCTTTCCTTCTCCATTCCTCTTCCTCCTTTCTTCTCTTCTTCTCCATCTTACCCAATACTCCCTTCACCCATGCTACTGCCCTTTTGTCCCCCCTTTCATGCATCAATACCTCCATGCTTATCCCACTCCTTTCCACCTCCACGCACTCCTCCAACCAGTGCTCCACTCTTTCCTCCCCCTTCCCACATAGTTCACACATCCTCTTTTCCCTATCGAGCCAGAACCTATTGAAACCCTCCATGCACCCACATCTCATCCTCGCTATAAGCTCCTGACTTCCTTTCTCTCCTTTCTCACACAAATATTGCCCTCTCGCCATTGGCATAATCCACACGTAGTTCCCATTAAACCTTGTCTCTCTTATTCTCTCTTCCCCTGCTGTCTTCTCTCTCTCCATGCTGTTTTTCTTAACCAACTCATATACCTTCCTTCCTTCCTCATGCATCCTTCTCAATTCATCAATATGCAGTCCATTCGTTCTAAAATACCTTTCTCTTTCAACCTCCATCTTCCCACCCCCTCTCCTGTTCTCCTTCTCCCACCAACACTCCCTAACCAGCTTACTTCCCCCCTCTTCCAAAAATTTCTCCTCATATTTACACGCTCGACTCCCCGCTAGAATCCCTACACTCGTTCTCCCCGTCTCCCTCCTGACAATATAATTAGGCGTGTTCCTTGCCAACCCCAGTGTCCACTTTACATACCTCTCCTGTATCCTATTTACCTCTTCGCTTTCCTTCCACCCCCACACCTCTACTCCATACAATAGCACACTCATCACTAGTGAGTCAAACAATTTCATTCTCCTTCCAAAATCATCCGCGAATAACTTCTTTCCCAACCCCCACACCTGCCTCATCACCACATTTGCCCTCCTCACTCTCTCTTTTATGTGACCATCCACTCCGCCATTCCTCCGAAACAAGAAGCCCAGGTACACAAACTCTTTCACCGCCTGCACCGCCTTTCCCTTCCACTTCCACCTCCCTTCCTTATCCCTTCCACCGCCTTTTCTGAAAACCATAACCTTGGACTTTTCCGCATTCAGTTCTAACCTGTTCTTATCCAGGTATCTTCTCAACCTCTTCATCATTTCCTTTAAGGCCTCCTCGCTTTTTGCCAACAACACTATTTCATCTGCATACGCTAGCGACCAAATTCTAACCCCTCCTATCCTGACTCCTCCTACCACTCCGGCCTGCAGCTTACTTTCCATATCCGCAATTAAAATCGCAAAAAGCGACGGGCTAAGCGGACACCCTTGTCTTAACCCCCTATCCATCCAGAATCCCTCCGAAATCCCCTGTCCTCCTCTTACCTTATCTTTGGTTTCTTCATATATCTCCCTTACCCTCTCGATCAGGCCTCTCTCCACTCCCCTCTCCTGCATCGCCTCCCACAACCTCCCCCTATCCACCGACGGAAACGCGCCTTTTAGATCCACAAAAAACGCGTACACTCTCGATCCCTTCTTCGCTAATTCTCTATCCACCACGCGCTGCAGAACGTAGATATTGTCGATAGTACTCCTACCTGCCCTAAAGCCCGCCTGCGTCTCTGGCAATATTCCTTTCCCCTCGACATCCTTCCGCAGCCTCTCCGCTACTACCATCGCGTATACTTTATACGCCGTATTCATTAGCGTAATCCCCCTATAATTTTCCTGCCTATCCCTCTCTCCTTTCTTATACAGAGGCACTATTAATCCTTCTCTCCACCCTCGTGGGAATCCCTCCCCCCTCCATACTTTCTTCTCTACCTCCTTCAGCCTCTCCCTAACCTCCTGTGTACTAAACAGCCATGCTTCGTTCTCTAGCCCATCCAGCCCTGCTGATTTTGACCTTTTTAACTTCCTTATCTGTTTCTCTATCTCCTCGTCATTCAACTCCTCCATCCGTGAGCTTCTTCCTCTAATCCATCTCTAATCCCCGTTATAATTCCCCCACTAGCCCTTCCTTTCTTCTTCACTCTGACCGCCTCCTGGAGTCTCCACCTATACCCCCTTGGCAGCTTTGGCTCTATTCTATCCCATTCCTTTCTTTCCACCCACGTCTCTACCAGTCCTACCACATCAAATTCCTGGATATACCTCCAGAACTCCTCATCCTTCTTCTTTACCCCTGCTACGTTCCAGTAAAGCACCTTCACAACTCCTCTACCCTGCATTACCCCCGCCCCCCTACTTCCTACGAAACAAATTCCCCTGCACTTCCTTCAACACCTCTTTCTCCTCGTCCCACACCCACATTTTCTCGTCTATTTTTATTTTCCGATATCCTACCTTCGCCGATCTCCCTTCACTCCTCTCCCTCCTAGCCCTGTCGTACAGCATTCTCTGTACATCCCTTTCCTTTCTCGTCAAATCGTGATCAATGAAAACTTCCTTATCCTTTATCCTATTTTTATTTCTCATTACCCCCAATTTTTCTTCCCAGCTCTCCAACTCCACAACCGCCACTTCTTTCTCCTTTCTCCCCTCCAACTTAACTTTCCCTACCCTGCCTTTATTCCACCCTATGCTCTGTAGCAGCGCTTCCACGCCCTCCCTTTCTTCCCCGCTCTTCATCTTCAAGCCTCTTATCACAATATTATTTCTCCTGTCTGCCTTCTCCTTTCTCTCCATTCTCAACTCCATTGCCCTTATCCTTTCCCTATCCGCCCTCTCCTCCTTTTCATTCCTACGCTCTCCCACTTTCTCTTCTATCATATTCCCTACCCTCTCCCAAATACCTTTAATCTCGCCCCCGCTACCCCCGACTCCTATTTCCATTTCCGTCCTGCCCTCCACCTTCTCAAGCCTTTTTTCCGTCCTTTCTTTCCACGCCCTAATCTCCTCTTCCATCTGTTTTATTTTAACTTCTTTTTCTTTTCTTTCCCTCTCTAACCCATCTACTCTCTCTCTCAGCTCTTTCACCTCCTTTTCCCATTTCTCATCTCTGATTCGCAGGTCTTCCCTCATACCTTCCATCTGCTCCTTGGTCCCCCTTACGTCCTCCCTCAGCCCCCTGATCTCGCCTATCAACATCCCGAGAGCCTCCTTTTCCAACATCCCCTCCATTTTTTTGGGGGGTGACCTCGGTGTTATCCCGCTTTTTTTTAAACGGGCTCTCGACAATTCAAATAGTTTTTGATACTGAATGAGATAGTGATCTCAAAATATACAAATCCTAAAGTCAGCATTACTACTTCAAATTGTAAAAAGAAATATTACTAGAACAAGTAGCTTCAATAAATATTTGAAATAGTACAGTTGAACATGTAAACTGTATGAATAACTAATTTTCATAGTAAGCCAAGAATTGTGAGTTTGACTTTTGCAAGTGTAAGTGCAAGTAAGTTCAGTGGCACAACTAGAAACGTGTAGGCCCCCTCCGCAAAATTTTGTAGGCGGTCCGTTTGAAATTAAAAAAGGACGACTTATAACTTGCTTATAAGTAAAACAACAGATATTCGCTTCTCAATCTATAAGACAGACCGCCCACTGACATTTTACAGAATGAAATAAATTGTCGGAAACTATTTTATAATGTTTTCTCTTTTATCATAATATTATATGATATAATTATTATAAATAAACATAGTGAATAACTCTACTTTATACTTCAATACTGCTTTTTTGTTTTGTACACAGTTTTCCGAATTTAAAAATATTCTGAAGAATTATATAAAAAAAAAATACTTTTTTAAAATTATTTCTACTATGGAATTTTCTGCTTTTGATATTTTTAATTTCTTATAACACTCAAAATGATTAAGCCACCCAGGTTCAAACATTATATTTGGAAGAATTTTTTTTTAGTAGAATAATGCATTGTTTTCGACATATCATTTTTTGAAACAATAACTAAAAAATAATTTTTAATACAATTTTAGTTCAAATTAATTTCAAATTAATTCGAAAATATTTTTTCAAGTCTTAATTTTCAATAATAGAAAATATGTACTTTTTAAAAATTGTAATTTAATTCATTTTATAATAATACATATAAATTACTAATAATATATTTACTGTGTGAGTTAATACTTCTAAGCAAAATATTTTTCCCAAGCTCCTCACAAAATATTAGATATCATCAGTAAGAGATTAATTAAAAAAATTTTAAGTAAAAATTTATTATCATTTCTTAGCTGGCCACGTTTTTCTCAGAGAAACCGCTTGACCGAGAGTTTGTCAGAAAAATCTAAGCGGTTCCGTAGCTCACTTGACTAACGCGTGAGCTAGATTTAGGTTTTAGGACAGGTTTTAGGTAGGTAGGTAGGGTTCGATTCCCCAGCGGGGGCGATTTTTCAAAGCGTTTGAGCGTGCGATCATATGTGTAAGTCTCTGTGCATGCAATTGTGTAAGAATAATCGTAAATTAAGTGCAATTATCATATATAAAGTAATTTTTTCCTTTTCAAATCGATCGACATTTTACGTCATTTTTGTTGTCGAAAGTTTCGATATAATCTATTTATAAATCGTGTATAGAATGCGTACAGTGCATATATACATATACAAATATGCATTACAATGCGAAACTATAATTTTTGCTCCTAGAAGGAACAAGGATTACTGAGCGAAAGTGTAACCTCCACTCTCGCGAGACACGCAGTGTACAATACGAGCTGTATCTGGCGCTCGCTACAAAGTAGGGATTACAGGGTGACATTGCTAAATTGTCACTCATCCCCATTAGATCTGAATACGGATTTATAATTTCACAGAGTAAATCTTGCACTTTTATGAAGTGAGGTTCACAAATTTCTCCCAAATTGTAAGAATTACACCGTGGTTGCACGAAAGGCTCCGTTACTGCGCCACAGAGTAATATTTCATCATTTTTCCGAATATATCTTACAGCGTACTTTTTTCCGTGTATTTTTGAAAATTGGATATACTTAGGTCGTTGGAAATCCATTCACAGTGAAATAAAAAAGGCCGAGAAAAAAATAAAAATGGTTAAATACACAATTTTGATATGTTTAACATCGTTCTCATAAATATTTCTTTCCAAGATTTTTCATTTCTTCCTTAATATAATTAATACTTTCAATGTAAATTTAAAACTACGCCCTTCAGTAGAGCAAAGTCAAAATGCTAAAATTAGTCGAATCGTTTGAGCTGAGGTATAACAATTTGTGGTCCGACATCCAAAACAAGTAAAGAAAAAATTTTTGAATTCAGTTAATGTTTTCTGTTCTCTTTTTTTAATTTACAATTAAAAACTTTAAAAATAAAAAATAAAAGTTTGGGTTATTTAAAATTTTTGTAAATGTAAAAATAACACATGTTTTTTGGATTGATTCGAACCTGAAATTTCTTCAGCTTGAAACAATGGAACATGTTATTATTTTTTATTCATGGGAAACTTTTTTTTTCGTGGTTTATATAACGTTCCAAAATCGCAAAAAAATATGAAATCCCAAAAATCCTAAATCAAGACAAAAGTTTTTTTCCGAAAAAACAAAATAATACAAAATCAAGCTGAATAAATTTCAGCTTCGACATATTAAACTTTTTTTTTAAATGTGTGCTTGTGACTCAATCCAAAACAAACATTTTTTTGCACATTTTCAAACAAATTTTTACTGCGCAAAAAATTTATTTTTAAATTTCGTAATTTTTTATTATTGTTCACTAGGAAGAGCTATGAATATAACAAATTCGTCATAATTTTTGAACCAGTTGGAAACATTTTGAATTTGAAATCATTAAATTTTACTGATTTAATTTTTTTTTTCACTTTTGTGGAATGCCAACCCACAGGTTTTTTTTTCCTCAGCTCCAACGATTTAATTTGTTTTGGCATTTTCACTCTGCCATACTCTTCAGTGCTCTTAAACTCAAATTAAAAATTGCTCAAGTTAGAACATTTAACATTGCAGTTGATGAATTTGGAATACTCCACTTTTTAATTAGGTAGGTATATAAAGTGTTCACCTTCTAATACCTGTTTAAAAAGTACTATATATTTTTTATGACACATGCATGATTTCAGCCCTTTATGACGCCTATGAAGTGGGGCTAAAGCTCTACTTTTTACTCCCTAGGGACTGAAAAGTGACGTCAGAGATGAATAATGAAAATTATGCATCTATGAGCTCGTATTTTATGATTATCAGCCCACTCACCGTAAAAACTGTGAGAAAATTTTTGTTGCAGACAATAGAATTTTGCGGTTATTTATGGAAAGTTACCATATATACCTGTAAAATTACCACAAATGAGCGAAATTTTTTATAAATTTCTGGAAATTTATGGAAATTTAAAAAAATCAATGTTGGGTAATCCATGGTAAGTTACCATATTTACCTGTGAAATTATCATAAAGGACCGAAATTTTTCATAAATTTCCGGAAATTTATGGAAATTTTTCAAAAGGAATTTTGGGTAAGTAACCATATTTACCTGTAAAATTACCATAAATGACGGAAATTTATGGAAATTTTTAAAAATGAATTTTGGGTAATCTATGGTCAGTTACCATATTTACCTGTAAAATTACCATAAATTACCGAAATTATTATGTGAGATTCCTTCTCGAGATAAATATGTAGTACCGCTACTTCATGTACAGTGTCGCCACGATCTTCAGACAAAAAACAAACCTAGCCCATGAACCACGTTGCTAAGCGCCAAAACGTGTTTTCGTGCGTGACTCTTCACATCTTCTATTTGTTTCCGTCGTGTAAAAGTTGTTTCTTTATTGAATGTAAAATGGGAAAGTCTTCCCGTAAAAGAAGGCATAGGTCCAGATCCCGATCGCGTTCTCGGAGTGATGGTGTGGACCGCCTTAATCGGGAAATAAAGCGTCTCAAAAGGCAGATGCGGCGTGTACGTCGGACGTCATCGAAAGAGCGTGACAGTAGCTCGGAGAAATCTCGATGCTCTGGCAATAACAGTCCTCAGATTGGCAAGCGTTATCATGATAACGAATCCTACAAACGTAATGAAGCGCGTAAGTATTTTTTTTTTTTTTTTTTTGATTTAGGACGGTAGGCTCATACTTGAGATGAGATGCACCGTGTCATAACCTAGGCGGTGGGCCCTCACATAGGGGAGGGACATACCGTGCTTTCTTGGCGATAAGCCCAAAAGTAGTTGTGGGATAAGTCGTGCTATGCAGTAGATTGTGTATCGATAGACGATTTAAGCATTGCTGATCCTCTTGATAAAGAGACCTTAGAGTTGCTTGGGGAAAAAGCTCTACAGCAGAGAACAACGATCTAAATTTGCATCCAGAAATCGGCGATCGTTGGCATATCTGGTCCCATGATGGCCTAAGCAATGACGTAAAAAAAGAGCTTCTTCAGAAATACCCGCGTAAAGGGAATTTATTTTTTGAAGCTCCAGTGCTCAATCCAGACGTGGAGTCTTCTATCAGCGAATCAGTCAAAAAAAGAGACAAGTTCTTTACAGCAGACCAGAACACTCTGGGGTCTGCATTATTAGCACTAGGCACAGGTCTCTCGGTTCTGTTTCGAAGCAAGTATGAAGAAGGAGAACGACCAAAGGCCATGAAGTGTCTCTTGGATGCAGGAAAACTCTTGTTTGAGTGTTATTACCAAATGAGCAAAACAAGAAAGGTTTTTGTTTACCCGAGTTTAGATCGCAAGGCTAAAGAGGTCTTAGAACGTGGAGAACCAATTCCTTCCTGTTTGGTCAGGAGCTATCTACAAGACTGAAATCAGCGAAGTCAACGGAGAAGGTCGGCTTGACCCTGCAGCCTTCTCAGCCTGCGAAGAAACCTCCATCGAAGCCAACGCAGTCGGAAAACTGCAAGGCCCCGTCTGGGAGAAATCAGGGCTACTTCCAGTCGGGCTACAAGATAAGAGGCTCCTTCCATCGTGCTGCATCGTGAACAGAATGCAGACTTATGAACAGCGCCCTCAAGGGGATTACAAACCTCAGGACAATTCACTTCAAACAACGCAGAAGTAGGAATGGTAAGTGATGTACCAGGCAGACTTAAGAAATTCGCTGACGTCTGGTCCGAGTTCACTAATGACAAGTTCATTTTGAATGTTGTTAATGGCTATAAAATTCCATTTAATGAACTGCCGGTGCAAACGCGTGTTCCTTCTGAACCAGTAACAAGCATCACAGAGGTTCAGGATTACTGTGAGTCGATCACACGTTTACTAGAGATAGGAGCAATTAAAAAATGTATTCCCTGTAGCGGGCAGTTCCTATCTAGTTATTTCTTAGTGGATAAATCGAACGGCACTAAAAAATTCATTTTTAACTTAAAAAAGCTCAATGAGTTCATCACACCAGAACATTTTAAAATGGAGGACATCCGTAAGGTCATGAGGTTGTTATCAAAGAATTCGTTTATGGCGAACATTGATCTTTGTGATGCATATCATTCAGTTGCTGTTAGACCTAGTGATAGGAAGTTTTTGAGGTTTTCATGGAAAGGGCAGCTGTTTGAATACACGTGTCTTCCATTTGGTTTGTGTACAGAACCGTGGGTTTTCACAAAAATTATAAAACCAATTTTAAATTCCCTCAGAATGTCAGATTTTATGTCTGTGGTATACCTTGATGATTGGCTCTGTCTACGCACTGATTACACTTCCTGTCTCATAAATGTACATAGAACTATTGATGTGCTAGAAAAGGTGGGGTTTATTATCAACCATGCTAAAAGTAGTCTTACACCATCGCAGACTTCTCAGTTTCTAGGTTTTGTAATTAACTTTTCAAAAATGTTACTTGAGCTCCCCAAAAAGAAAAAGGATAAATTAATAGAAAAAATCTTAATTCTTAGGAATAAAAGTGAATGTCGAATTAGGGAACTTGCACAGTTAGTAGGAATTATGACAGCTGCTTGTCCAGCTGTTCAATATGGCTGGTTACATACAAAGTCCTTTGAACGACAAAAGTATTTATCTCTACTAAAAAGTCAGGGTGATTATAATGCCAAGCTGCATTTAAGCAACTCATTGCAAGCGGATTTTAACTGGTGGTTGAATTTTATTCCGGGTGTATATAATCCAATTAGCTCAGGTCATTATAGTTTAGAAATTTTCTCGGACGCTTCCAAAACAGGTTGGGGTGCTTATTGCAAAGAAGAACTGACATTTGGTTTTTGGACAGAGTCAGAAAGAAAAGAGCACGTCAATTATCTAGAGCTCGTTGCAGCCTTCTTTGGCCCCAAATGCTTCACCAGAAACTTATCAAATTGTGAGTTATTGCTTAGAATCGATAATACAACGGCAATTTCTTATATAAATCGAATGGGGGGTATTCAATACCCTAAACTCAATGGAATTGCGCGAAACATTTGGGAATGGTGCGAAAAGAGGGAGATTTGACTTTTGGCTTCCTATATAGCTTCTAAAGAGAATGTTGACGCCGATAATGGCTCACGTGTTAAAAATGTTGACACTGAATGGGAATTATCGGAGTCGACATTCTCTCAAATAGTCGGAGTTTTTGGCACTCCATCTATTGATCTATTTGCGTCTAGATGTAATGCTAAATGTAGTGATAATTGCTCATGGCATCGTGACCCGGAAGCATCAGCTATAGATGCGTTTACGCTTGACTGGAAAGCCCAAAACTTGTATGCTGTCCTCCTTTTTCGATCATTCTTAAAGTAGTTAGGAAAGTTATCTCGGACCAGGCGCAAGGTGTTATAGTTTTTCCAAGATGGTGTACTCAGGCTTGGTACCCATTATTAACCTCACTACTTATGGAACCCCCAATGACCTTCAAACCTTCGGCTAATTTACTCCTATCCCCATGCAGATCTCAACACCAACCACTGGCCAGAAGTCTTACGTTGATGGCAGGGAAAGTATCCGGGAGGCTTTCCGTAGAAGAAACACGCCTGAGCAGTCGATAGAAATTATGGTATCGTCACTAGCTGACTCTGGTGCGATTAAGCAGTGGATTGACTTCTGTGCGAAGTCTAATTTAGAACCATACCAGGTTAATGAAGGTCAAGCGTTAGTGTAGTTGACAGAGAGGTTCAATGCGGGCGCACAATATGGGACACTAAATAACTGTCGTGCAGTTTTGGGACTTTTATGTGGATATGAAGTATCTCAGAGTACTTTGATTACACGTTTCTTCAAGGGGGTTTTCCGTATGAGACCTATAAAACCCAGATACGAAGACACGTGGGATGTTTCTCCTGTTTTAGAGGCTACTGCAACTTTGTTTCCCTTAAACAGCCTTTCATTGTCTCAACTTACTACACGTTTGGTATTATTGTTAGCTCTAGCGACAGCCCACAGGATGCAGACTTTAGCAGCAATTAAGCTAGAAAACTTAGCAGAAAATGACCGAGGCTTCACAATAAAAATCGACAATTTAATTAGAACATCTCGCCCGGGAGTTTGTCAACCTCTGCTGTTAATTCCGAAGTTTCTAGAGAAGCCTCAATTACGTGTGGCTAGCACTCTTCAAGTGTATCCAGATAAGTCTAATGATCTAAGGGGTAACATTCATAATTTACTAATCACTACGAGACAGCCTTATAAACCGGTTACTGCACAAACCATTGCAAGGTGGATTTGGACTTTTTTGGTCAAGTGTGGCGTCAGTAACAGCTATAAGGCTCATAGCACAAGACATGCAGTTACCTCTGCCGCGCTTGAAAAGGGCGTCGATATTAATATAATAAAAACCACTGCGGGTTGGTCGAAAGAATCACTTACATTTGCTAGATTCTATAATAGGCCGATAGTTCCTAATAGAGAGAATTTTGCAGAAGCTGTTATACTGCAAAATTCATCTTGAATAAGTTCTGTATGTTCCTTTCGTTTATTTTTTGTACAAGTTTCTAAATAAAAAGAATAACAGTCTATGTAGTTCTAAACATCTACATATTTATGTCGAGAAGGAATCTCACATAATAATTAATCGATCAAACGAACTTACCTGTTGTGAAGTTCGATCGTAATTATATGTAGAGATTCCTTTGAGAGATAAACTTCCCATCCTGCTGGCAATCACTGTATTTCAGTAATGTAGCCCTCCCAAAATTTATCTTATAGGAATATTTCTTGACTTTAAACTATATGGCGCTTAGCAACGTGGATCATGGGCTAGGTTTTTTTTCTGAAGATCGTGACGACACTGTATCTGAAGTAGCGGTACTACATATTTATATGTCAAAGGAATCTCTACATATAATTACGATCGAACTTCACAACAGTAAGTTCGTTTGATCGATTAATTTTTCATAAATTTCCGGAAATTTATGGAAATTAAAAAAAAAATGAATTTTGGACAATTTATGGTAAGTAACCGTAAATCACCTTTAAAATTACCATGATTTACGGAAAATTTTCATAAATTTCCGGAAATTTATGCCAATTAAAACAAATTAATTTTGGGTAATTTATGGTAAGTTACCATATTTACCTTAAAATTAAAATAAATGACCGAAAATTTCCATAAATTTCCGCAAATTTATAGATATTTTTAAATTGAATTTTGGGCAATTAATGGTAAGTAACCGTAAATCACCTCTAAAATGACCATAAATTAGGTTAACATTAATTTCATGCTTCATTATACAAAATCTAATATGGACTGAAATCATGACTGTATTTCGAGAAATGTCTGAAATCATCCATTTGTTATAAAAAATATGGTATGCGCCAAGGGGAAGAGGCACTTTTCTCCCCCCAGATGCATAATATACTATTGTAATGTTATTGGTACTTCATTTATTCATAAACAATTTATTTCAGTGCTATAATTGCTTTAATTATTACTCAATAATGGGTACACTTACTAATTTCAGAGAATTTTCCGCATAATTCAAATATTGCATTTTCAAATATGGTATATTTAAAGAGAAAAGGGGGAAGTTTTTTGAGAATAGGGGAAAAAGGGGAATTTCAAGAAAAAAGGGGAAACTAAGAAAAAAATGGGAAGACTGTGCACTAAGGCGTATCCTCGGGCGTATCGAAAAAAAAATAAAGTTGTTTGCGCGAAGTTCTGAAAGCAATGAAAACTTTCTTTTGGGAGTCAGAAACACTCCCCTAAAGTTTCATAAAAAAAAATCCTTCTGTCTCCGCATCGTAGATATAGCTAAAAATCACAAAAAGCGAAGCACTTCTTCAAATTTGAACAGCAAAAAATTTTTTTTTGTGTTTTGAATTATCAATAAAAATAGTTCAAAGCAAGACGATTTATACCTGTACAGCGATAATTCCATTAAAATATTTTTTACCCTCCCTAATTCACGTTTAAGTTTTAAAAAATCGAAAAAAGTCGACTTTTTCGCTATTTTTTTAGATTCATGGTAAATTTCTCGACTATTTCACCATATAATGTGTGATATACGTTAATCAGAATGTATTTGCAATATGTTGCAACAATAATATATAAGGAATGTTGACATTAAAATAATTTTCATTGACTTTGAATTACAGGAATGGTCCGACACTCCTCAGGAAAATCTCTCCGGAAGTCTTATGACGACTGGAGGGAGGCACTTGTTGCAACAATGCTGATGGGGAGGGGTTCGGGATTTTCTCGGTTAATCAAAGCCGCCTATCAAATCGGGTCGCGTCAGACTTTGAATTACAAGAAAATATTTTTAAGTAATATATTGCTCTTTATTTGACAATAAAATTAATTTTCGGTATATAAATTATCAGAAAAAATACTTCAAAGCAAGTAGATTTGTACGTAAATAGCAAAAAATGATTCAAATATTGTTTACCCTACCGAAGTGACCTTGAAATTTCAAGTAGTCGAAAAAATTGCCGTAACTCTGAGAAAATAGCGAAAAAGTCGATTTTTTTTCGATATTTTGGAATTTAAAAGTCACTTACCCTGGTGGAAAAAATTCTCTGCAAATTCTCTGCAAGTTACCTCATAATATCCCTGCAATAGCTCTGCAAGTCCTCTGCAAACGTCTCCTGCATTACTGCTTAAATTGAAACACTTTAGCATAAATGCAGAAGAACTGTGCATTACTCTTCTTCAAAAAATGGTCTGCATTCTCATGCATTTCTCAGCGAGTTTTCTGCAAAGAATATTCGCAAATACTCTGTAAAAGTCTCTGCTTTACTGTTTAAATTGAAGCACTTCAGCAAAAATGCAGAGATGCTCTGCATTACTCTGCGGCAGACAATTCTCTGCATTGTTCTGAAAATGTTCGTAGAATTCTTGAACGGGACAGTAGTTTTAGCAACGAGAATCTTCAAAATTTGCGAAAATAAAGTCCGTTAAAAACAAAAGTGCTCCGTCGTTTCCAACACGAAACAAAAAGATTCCGATTTATATGGAGGGGCGGCTCTTCCACATTTAACCCACTTTGTATATTAGAAGGAAGGAAGGAAAGGACGGACGAAGGACACACAAGAGACACATTCTTAACTTATTGTAAACACATAGTCTATATATATATATATATATAATTCACGCAACGCACTTCCCTAACGCAGAATATCGCACGTTGGGGGTATCGGTCGAAATGGTCCTTATATACTAACCAAGAAAATTCTTACCGCTTGTGAGAAACGACCAGTGCCGGACCAAAAGTTTTGGGTGGCCCGAGTTTATTTAATTTTCTTACTTGAGCCGGGATATTTTTCTAACATTTGTCACAGAAATGTTGTATAATAACTAGGGGTGAGTTGGGTATAATGGCGGGCTTTTAATTAAATGTCCTATAAATTATAATGAGATTTTGGTGTGGTGCATTTTTTAAGGTCAAGCTCATATTATCGGCGAACACGTTTTATTACTCAAATGCTGGTTTATTTCAACAATATGAAGATTTTAGAGTAAAAAGTATACAATATAATGATTCTGGTTGTAAAGAAAATACCTTGAAATGAAAAGTCTGAACTTAGAAGAAATAGGTTTCAAATATTCAAAAATTTCTTATACTTGAACACTGAATTTATGAAAGATTTCACAATTTGAAATTATTACGACTTATTTGTTCAAAGCTCAGATCTTTGCAGAAATTAAGAAAAAATCAGCACAGTTTTGTAGAAAAATCGATTATATTCGACGGTATATAACACCAAGAAAATGTTCTTGTTTACACTTTTTTCCAAAATTACTGAAAGAGTGGTCAAAAATATTTCAACCTAATACTAAATATTGTATGCAAAAATGTTGTATCTTTTACCCTATCTTGAGAAAAAAAATGCAAATTGTATCATTATGAGAATTAAATTATTCATTTTTGAATTTGTGAAAAAAATGTTTAATATCAAATATTTGCTTTTCAAATTAAGGATCACACAAAACAAAACATACACAAATTATAAGAAAATTTAAAAAATGTATGGATACAAAATCTGCTATATATGCGTTGATTAAAAATAGTATATCAATTAGTAAAATAAATACTAACATCAATAAAAAGTAAAGTATGGAAAAAAACTTCTAATTGAAAATTTGTCAGAACAAATATATAATTTGATCTGCTTTGATGTTCACAAAATGACGAAGACAATTTTTGGAAAAATTCATTTTTTCGACCTTTTTGAATTTTGAATTTTGTACCCTAAAACTAATAATTTTAGAATGTGGTAGACGCTGGACCGGGAAATGAGCAGGATTTTTATAAAACCGGAAAACCGGAAAACGACCGTGAATTTAGTGGTTAAACAAATGTAAACGTCCGATTGAAGCTTTATCAACTATTTTCAATTTTAAAATAATTTAAAATGAATAAACTCATTATCAGACTCTTTTATTCAATTTCAAATTACACATGTTCAAATATTGTTTCAGTTTTAAATACTCCATTTTAACCCATTGCGAATTAAAATTTTCCTGCAAATCTCGGTAAAACCTAGCTTGCAGAGTAATTGTAGAAAAATCAGAGCTTCCCTGCATTTGTCTGCAAATTTTTCTCTCTACATGGTACTTTTTCCTTCAAATCTCCGTTACATATAATTTGCAGAGAATTTGCAGAACGAAGCAGACTTCGTCTGCTTCTTTCTGCAAGCAGTTCCTCTCGATAAATTTCTTCTAAGTCCTTTTCCTGCAAATCTCAGTAAGACCTACTTTGCAGAGAAATTGTAGGAAAAAGCAGAGCTTCCCAGCATTTGTCTTTAAATGTTTCTCTCTATATGGTAATTTTTCCTTCAAATCTCCGTTACATCTAATTTGCAGAGAATTTGCAG
>CAKNYM010046144.1:59750-79698 GCA_932195095.1 Andricus curvator
TTTAATTTTCTGTTCATTGGAAATTAAAACAAGTATTAAAGTGCATGGAACATTTCTGAAATATTAAGGATTGACACTTAAACCGAAAATTAAAGTATAAAAATCCATCCATAAATAAAAAATGAAAAATAATGTAAATAACAGTACGATAAGAAACTTCAGTCTCATATATACATACATTACTAATATAAAGCATATGATAGAAATAATTGTCCGTAGTATCCTATAAAATTATACCCTGATGAGGAGATCTAAAGTGATCTCGAAACTTGTTGGTCCCAAAAGTAGTATAAAAAAGACGTAGAAAGAGAACGGATAAGAGAGTGAGGATCGCTTGATTGTCTCTTTCCTAATTCTCTCCCTCTTTTTTCCTCTTGTTATATAATTATCTCTAATGAGCCGATTACAAAGTTGGTTGGAAACATATTTTGAGGCCTTTCTATGCAATTCTTTTTGCATATATTGAACTTTTGGAATGTGTTTTTTCAAAACAACTGATTTTTGGATTCATAATGTTTCTGAGCCTTTTTGTTTCAAAAATAAATTTTTGCACAGATTGACTTGTTAATATTGTGTTTCTAATTTTCTTCTTAAAAAATTTAACAACAGAGACATTAAGCCATAGACCTAGATATTGTTTCTCTTGAGTTCGGATTTAATTGCCGTCCTCAGAGAATCGGTTTCTTTGTCAACTCTCAAATTATTTAAGCAACTTTCATAAAAAAATCGGGAATGGGTATTTTTCAACGAATAGCGTGAATTTGTTACAGAATTAACTAAGAATATCTTTCTGATGACTTCTTTCTATTATGCTCTTCAAATTTCTAATATTTATTAATTATTTAGAATATTTTTATGAGCAATATAAGAGTTTGGCAATTTGCCGCAGAAACCCTCCCGTCAAACCTCCTGCTCGACATTAGTTAAAACGCAGCGAATACACAACTCGGTCGTATATGTCGCAGATGGTCATCCATCCGAGTGCTATGCGCACTCGAAATGGCTTGGCATCTGGACTCTTCTCGAGTCGAGATCATTTACTATGTATTTCTATGAAAATTTGTACGCGCCAACATTTTATAGATTTTTTTCCAAAGTTGCATGAAAATGTTTAGAGTTGTACAATTATTTATTCTGCATCGTGAGTGGGTATCCATGCAAAGCCGTGCACAAATCAAAATTATTGAAGTAAAAATTAATTTCATGTGAATGAATTGGTCGCGCGCGAAGCGCGCGTATGAGGCTCTAGTTCATTTTAAAATTCAGTCATCAAAAGTAATATAATTTAAATATATACTGAGGGACAAAAGAGATCGTACTTAAATTACGTAACAGCTCAATGGGGTGGGAGGGGTCGAGAGATTTTGTTACGGGCGGGGGTTCATGTACGTAATTTTTGGAAATTCGCAAAAACTTCCTCCTGATGATTATGCTTTTAGTTATAAATTTTATTATTTGTTTGACAATTCAACTATTTTCTTAAAAAAAAGCAACTCAAATCTTTTTTTAATAAAAATTCAACTACTTTTTTAAAGTGTTGTATTTTTGATTTCAAAAATCATCTGTTTTAGTAGGAATTTCAGCTTTCATGCATAAAAATGTAACTGCTTGGTTGAAAGTACAACAATTTTGTTTAAAATTATATTTTTTGTTTGGAAATTCGTCTTTTGGTTCGAAAAGTTAATTTTTTCCGTAGAAACTTATTTCTTGTTTAAAATTCATATTTTGATGTCGATAAGCCAAATAAAATATTTTTTGGATGAAAATTCAACTATTTTCTTGAAAATTCAACTAATTGAATAAAAGTTGAACTACTTTGTTGCATTTTTTATTTTTTTTATTGAAGGTCTTGGTTTGAAAATTTGACCGTTTTGTGGGAAATTCTCTTTTTTTAGTTTACAATCAATTTTTTTAACTGAAAGTGTAACTTTTCCGTTTTTTATTGGTCTTCCTTGGTTCGAAATTCTCCTTTTTTTGGTAGAAAAATAATCTTCTTGTTTTGAAAGTTCATCTTTTTGGGTTAAAAATGCATTAGTTTCGTGGAAAAATAATTTTTTTCCTGAACAGTCATATTTTTTGTTCGAAACTTCAATTTTTGTTAAAAATTCGTCTTTTTGGTTCTAAAATTCATTTTCTGTTGTAGAAATTTCATATTTTTTTGTTAAAAATTTAATTTAAAAATTGCTTTTTTATTTTTAGAGCGAAATAAACGTCGAGGAGTTCGTCGAATATCTTTCACAAACGACTCAAGCAAGGATTCAGCTGTATATTTTATGCATTCAGAGGCTGCCGATAAATGTTTTTTTATAGCAGACAGACACAAAGTTGAAATCGCGGATAAAGAATCTTTCCTAGTAGCGTCCGATACCCTATTTAGGCTGCATTTCGTAACGAACGCATGCTACGCGAAGTCCCTGAAGTTTTTTTTACAATTTCGTTGAGTGCTTATTATATAAAATTCCCAATTCAAAAGCCGAAAACTCTGTTACAACACTGAATATTTTACCTAATAATATGTAATAAATTGTAATCTTATAGTTTTTAAGTATACGTGGACTTAATAAATATATGTATATATACTATAATTATTTTTTAAATTAATATCCTCTATTTAACCCTCAGTTACCCCACGAGGGTCAAAATGACACAGAGGTTTTTTGAAAGTGGCGCCATTTCTGTATAGGCTAGGGCAGAGAGTATTATAGAGAGTGGAAGCTGCCATAAGAGCCCAATGTATTTTCGCGTACACGATTTTCAGCGCCATCTCTGTCTCGGTTGCAAGATTAAATCCGCCAAAACCGCGAAATTTGAATGTCATAGCATTCTTCAATGTATCATGAACTCATTATTTTCTATTTATTATTCTAAAAAAAGGAAATAATAATACAAAAACGATTGAAGGTATCAAATAATTTTTTTATTGCACAAAATAGATTGCATAAGAGTTAATTTGTTTGCACACTTTTTCTTAAACAGTATTTGAACTTTTCGACATGTATTTCAAAAACAACGTCATACTTATTAAAGAATTAGGTGTAATCAACTAAATATAAGACTATCACATCATCTTTGATATAATTTGACTTTTTTTGTGAAAGGATTGCAAAAGGACTACCTTAGTTTTATTTTGAAATTAATTTAAATTCTACCTTTTTCGCCTTATACGAGCAATACTAATTCCTTTTGCCTGTGAATCTCTTCATTTTTATCTTGTCTTTGTCGATGGAGACATTAGCGACAGAGGAACTAGTATTTTCAATTGGACTTTTATCTTCCTGTAATTTGCGCCTTCTAAACCGTGCCTCCCAATGACATTTTACTCGCAGAAACGTTATCATGAATGAAGCAGTAAATGTTATCAATAAACTCAGAATACTTTTTCTCCCATTCCTTTAAAGCCAGGAAAATGGGTTCTTTAACTAAAATCAGCCCATTGGTATCGACATAGGATTTCAAAAGCGTGAACGCTTGATAATCCTTGTATTGGTTATTGTGTTCTTCCTGAAGTATGCTTCTGCACTGATTGCATTGGTGTTGTGCAAAAAACAGCTTTACTACGTAACCCGAACAATAGAATAGAGCACTAGATAAGGTAAAGTCTTGCGACTCGGAGGGCAATGATTCTTCAGGCGGCGGTAATTCTATTTCAATTAATGGAACTTCTGCTGGTTTTTGCAAAACAATATGTGTCACCTTACTCAATTTAACTATCATATCGTTATGATCGTCTTCACAATTTGTTAATTTCGACAATTTTCCCAAATGAGTGATTAAAGAATGTCGAAACGAATTATGAAATTGCAAAGGTGACGGATACTGAGAACAACCGTTTGATTGTCGAATAGCGGCAAACAAATTCTCTAACAAATCCTGATTTAACCTTCTCGTGGGAAGACGCGGAATATTTTACGATTCTCTTACTTCACTTGCCAACTGAAGAACAGCATTTATTGTCAGCACAAACACTTTTAAGCAAGGTGCGTGAGCTCACTGAAATCGAGCCTCATTCAGATTTTTTGCCATGTCTGTTAAAAAATGAAAGTGCTCTGAATTTTCTGAAATGGCATATCTCAATTTCTTTGATTCAGGCTGCTTTAACAAACTTGAATTTAAACCATCAAAAAGACGATCACAGTCCTTTACGAAATCAAGAGTCATGTCAAATTCTTTATCAAAATATTCTGGCATAAAAGTTTTGTAGACATGGTAAGCTGTATACATGGATTCAGATACCACCTGCGCAGCCAAGCAAACTTTCATTTTGCTAAAATTATTCAGATTAAAGTGCCTGTCAGTTATTTTTGGTAACAAGTTTAAATTACTTTCTTTACTAAGTCTATACACGATTTCCAATTCTTTCCAGCTTACCTTGCCTCCTTTGTAGATCTAGATTTTCTTCAAAAGATTATTATGAATAGACTTTAGAAGGTGAGGAGGATCAAAAATTAAATATATTTTGTGGTTATGTTTCAGGAAGTAGGGTTTTTCAGGAGTGATATTCAATTTGTTGACGAGACCTTGATTTCGTGGACCTTGGTCGCAAATAATTGTCTTCACGATAAGGCCAGCTTTCTGAAAAATGCTCTCAATGGTAGATAAATAATATCATGTGTCTTCTCAGAATTATCCTTGCTGCTAAGGAACCAATAACCAATGGGCTACTTTGCTTTTTGGTTAACCCACGATAATGACGCTACTAAAGCCGACGTAGCTTCAACAGCAGGGACGGTCAACTGCCGTGGGTCGAAGCGGCCACGTAGTATTATGATTATATTTACTTCGCAGACCAATTGTACGCGCGCTGCTTGGGTCAGGGGACCAGGGGGGGGGGGGGAGTTTATATTTGAAAACATTTGAAAAGTTAGTGTCAAATTGCCGCGTCAACGCGTACCGCCCGACAAAAGTTTATTTATACTAATTTAAGTTTGGTGAATTTGTCACTTTAAAACGACACACCGTTAACTATCACGTCCTTGATATAAAATTTAACAAAAGTTTACAAATTCACAACATTTAAATTAGTATAAATAAACTTTTGTCCGGCGGTACGCGTTGACGCGGCAATTTGACACTAAGTTTTCAAATGTTTTCAAATATAAACTCCCTTTCCCCGCTAGTCCCCTGACCATAGCAGCGCGCGTACGATTGGTACCTTTTTTTTAATGTAAACACAGGCTAACGGGACAAGCTGGATTGTCGGGAGATTGCATAACGTTCAGGGGCACTTTCAAGCCATCGCGCGCACGTCCCATTCTTCGATTTGTCCCTTCATATACAAATCTGACTCGCAGGCCAAATTCATCATAATTGTGTTGCAACCCAGACAGAGAGGCGCTACTGTCGCGTATACGCTCAGCTTCCACTCTCTATAATACTCTCTGGGCTAGGGGAGCGGGCCAGGGCCCGGGAGGGGGGGGGGGGGTGGAGTTTAGAGGCCCTAGTCCATGCTGAACCCATGATCGGACTCAGTTCAGTTAGTTACGCCGAAAGCTATAGTGTGAAAGTTCGATTTGTACCTTTTAGACCCCCGTGGGGTAACAACGTTACAAAAAGTCATCTGGAGACAAATAAAAAAAGTAAGTTAATTCTTTATTGAAATTTTTGTTGTGTACAATAATAAAATGAAAGTAGATTTTGTGTGACGCAAGAGGAAACTTTGATTGAAATGTTGTGTTTTCTTAATTTTAAAGAAATTTCTCCCCGGAAACATCCATCGACAGACATTGGTCGTGAAGCGAGGCCTCTCGTGTATCGCAGGTAAAAAGAACTATATATTTGGGAACAAAATTAGAATAATATGATTTTACAAATGAATTTTTAAATTTTAAAGTTAATATTTTTCTTATTTTATAGAAAATTGAATAAAAACCCTGGCGGACCGAACGAACGGAGCAGATACGCTGCAGCGTATCCTTATAGTATCCACATCGTATCCTCTCCGTATCATGCAAGAAAAACTCATTAAAAAAGAAAGATTAACATTTCACTTGTTGAAATTCGGATTCTACGTGAAATTTTGAGTTAAAAGGTCACAGAGTAATCGCAATAGTTTTTCTTGCAACATTAAAAACTTTAAAAAAATATAATACTTATCGATGACGTGCGCTGAAGGCGACTTCAAACGCATCGTCGTTCAGTAGCAGTCAATAGGCGTTATCCGTCGACGATGCGTTTGAAGTCGCATTCAGCGCACGTCATCGATAAGTATTATATTTTTTTAAAGTTTTTAATGTTGCAAGAAAAACTATTGCGATTACTCCGTGACCTTTTAACGCAAAATTTCACGTAGAATCCGAATTTCAACAAGTGAAATGTTCATCTTCCTTTTTAAATGAATTTTTCTTGCATGATACGAAGGGGATACGATATGGATACTATAAGGATACGCTGTAGCGTATCCGCTCCGTTGGTTCGGTCCGCCAGGGAAATGTCAATATTTTTCTCATATTCGTAAAAAAAATGATAATATGAGTTCGCAAATATTTTTGTTTGGCAAATATTGTTCTTATTTTCCAGAAACGAAAATGGAGACGCGGTCTCGCACTCGAAGTGCTGCAAACATATTACAAAACGTGGTACAAATATCTGCGTTGTAATAGAGCCATGCGCCACGAGCACATGACAAAACTGTGCCAATATTGCGCACACTAAAATAAGAATTGTATGTGCGAAAATTCAATAAATCAACAATTTTTTAATGCATTTCCTTGATTTTTTTTTCATTTTCACCCCATTTTGTATAATTGTTATTTTACAATTATTTTTTTAGCATTGCCTTTTAAAGCACAAAAAAACCTTTCCAGTAAAGAGAAATTGACTTTAATTGATCGATTTGTCGCTGAGATACAAGCCTGAGAAAACGGGCCGGGTATTTTTGACCCCCGTGGGGTAACAACGTATACTAAAATACGTGGGGTAAATGAGGGTTAAATCTTCCATATTTCTAAACACTTCAATCAATAAAAATGACTGATGAAATTAATCCAAATAACTGATTTCAACAGTGAAAATGACTGATTTCAACACTCAAAATGACTGATTAAATCAATAAAAATGACTGATTAAATTAATCAAAATAACTGATTAAAGTGATCAAAATGACTCGTTAAATTGATGAAAATGACTGATTAAATTAGTCAAAATGACTGATGTCAACAGTGATATGAAATTACTGATTTGAAACAGTCAAAATACACAAGTAAGTCAATTTGAGTAACATAATTGCACAAAAGGAGTTGAAATGAGGGAAATATGTTTATAAATAACATTGTCAAACGGCTCATTAGAGACAGATATATGACAATTGACAAAGAGGCAGAAAAAAGAAAGAGACAACAAAACCACCTCGCTCTCATTTCTTTATTATTTATCCGTCTTTTTTATACTACCAGGATCCAACATGTTTCGAAGCCTTTAAGGCATCCTTGTCAGGGAAATTTTAATAGGAAACTAATAAAGGAATATTTGTATGTTATGCTAATAATAACTAAAAAGTAGAATTGAATTTGAAGATAATTATTAAAGGAATATTAACATTTGTTTATCTTTGATATTTTTGAAAAACTGTTGCATATTTCTAATAAAATAAAATTTTCATTATTATCTCAATCAAACAATCTGTTGAATTTATTTAACTGTCAATATATTATTATATACCTTATACATATATCACTATTTATTTTAAAGACATTATTTTTAAACTATAAGGAAATAATATTTCTTAACCTTTTGTAAATGCACAAAATTACACAACAAATTCAATTTGAGTAATTACATCCCTATACATTCTTTTTGTGGAAAGAATTCATTTCAACTATGAAGATGTAATTTATCTTAAACTTTTGTGAATGCACAAAATTACTCAACAGAAGTCTATTTTTGAGTAATTACATCCCTATCAAAAAGAATTTTATATATATATATATATGTATATTGTTTCAAATTCATTTTTTTTATTAACAAACAGGATATGTGAAATTATTGGAATCGATTTGAGCTTTCGAGAAGGGTAAAAAGAACCGAGCGCTAGAGAGCGAAAACAGGGTCTATGGCTTAATGTCTCTGTTTATTAAATATTATAAAGTACTGTTTTTTTAAACATAAACTTAAAACAGTCAAATTGTGGAACATAATTGCACAAGAAAGCTTTAAAATAAGTATGATCTTCAGAAAACCGTTTTTTTTAAAACAGTTACTCAAGAAAGTCAATTTGTGCCTAAAAGGCTTCGAAACATGTTGGATCCTGGGAGTATACAAAATACGGATAAATAATAAAGAAATGAGAACGAGGTTGTTTGGTTTTCTCTTTCTTTTTTCTCCCACTTTTTTCAATTGTCATATATCTGTCTCTAATGAGCCGTTTTACAATGGTATTCAGAAACATATTTATCTCATTTCAATTCCTTTTGTGCAATTATGTTACACAAATTGACTTTCTTGAGTCTTGAGTATTCGTTTTTAAAAAACGGTTTTTTAAAGAACATACTTCTTTTTAAGCTTTCTTGTGCAATTCTGTTGCACAATTTGACTGTTTTAAGTTTATGTTTAAAAAAAGTAGTTTCAAATATTTAATAAACATAGAAATTAAGCCATAGACCCTGTTTTCGCTCTCTAAAGCTCGGTTCTTGTTACCGTTCTCGAAAGTTCGAATCTTGGTCAACCCTAAAATTTCCCATTCATTTTAACAGGTGAACTGAACGCCGCATACGACTTTCAGGGCACGCAAGATCCTTCTCGTGGCTTTTTTCAATTATTTCTTAATTTTCTACAGTTTTCGTAATTTGACTAAACATTTTTTGCAATAAATTATTACCATGTCTAATTCTTGTGACCACAGTGAGATGCAACTTTATTGTTATTTTGGATGCACGTGTTTTGCAACTAGTTGCTTCTCGTGAGGAAAATATTGGCTCGTCTGATATCGTGGATATCGTGGAGAACTTTTAACTAGAAAGTAGAATTAGAAGTAACAAGGCCAAAGTGATCGTTGATTCCAGAGAACATATACATAAAAAGTATGCATAACCGGTGAACACATGGGCGTTGCGGGTAACACGAGCCCATGGAACATAATATACAATTATACACGTAGTCGTACAGTTAATGGTCTACTTGTAATCCATGCTGCAACGACGAATGAGGGTGGTAAGATTGCGTGAAGGAGGGCCAAGGCCAAGGGGTACTAGTGAGTGAGTGAGTGAGTGCTGGAGTAACTGAGTAGTAAGTAGGTAAGCAAGTAGGCCGGTCAACCGGGACGAAAAAGTGGCTCGATTCTTGCTCAAGATAAACATGCCCGGAAAACCTGAACGTAGTCATCAATGTAATATAGTTAACTCATATGACCTACGAATTGTAATTTTTATTAATTTTTCACATAGGGTGAATTGAAAAGGAGAAGGCTCCCTCTTACTTGCTCAAGCCTCACGCAACTGATTTTCCACTTTATTCCATGAAGATATAGAAGATTGTGATTTTAAGCTTACCCTTTGCAACCAATAATATTTTATCTAAAGTTCTTGATCATAATTGTGTGTTGCCGGGAAGTTGATTCTTTAAATTATTTCAGAATTTAAATTATTTTACTAGTTATTCAGAGTTTTATTGATCCAGAGACAAAAGGATATTGTGTACAAACATGCATGCTTTATGTTTTACATAATGATATGGAATATTTTTAACATCTAAATAAAAAGCACTAAAATAATCGACTTTTAATATTGGCAAATTGTAATCTATTGTCGGAAATGATACATGAACAATATTTTTGTACAGTTTTGATTTTACGCGATAGCAATTATGGTTTGAATAGAATGAAATAGCTTTTCTTTAATGATGTTGAACACAAATAGGATCAGAGTTTGAAAAGCAGGTGTTATCGATCACCGCGCCACACCGCTCCCAAGCAGCCTGAATATGATTTTCAAATTGCATGCTAATAAACTGTGATTGAAACGACCAGAAGGAAAGTGAGGTTCTTTCAGTTAATGATGGGTGCGGCAGAATGCAATCTATGACCTTATTACTTGATTGCCTGACCCGCATCATGATTGGTTTTACGCAGCGGTCATCATTCAACCGATTAAACACCAATTCAGGGTCGCGAAATTTGAGTATATTCGTACATACATAACTCTCAGCAATCATGACGGCTGAAGACGAGCACGGAGAAAATAATATAGGATGGATATTGATACCAGTAGATTACTTCACACCTTGATAAAAAAATAACTGGATTAAAAAATTGTATTCTTATAAAAGGGGAGAGGAGGGTAGGTTGGCGCGGAGGTTGATTTCGTGCACCATTATTTGAAAAAAAACTATGATAATTAGTGTAACGAAAATAGTTCGATCGTCTGAACTCTTGAATAATATGTAATTGGGCCAGTCTACTGACTTTCGTTTGAAATGTGTTGCGGGCAAATTAAAAAAAAATCGGACGTTTGGGAATAAATAATTTTGATCTGTTTAGAATTGATTTAGCCGAGGGGGTATTCACTAATAAAAAACCTGTAAGAAGTAATACATATTACACCTTATTAAGCATTTTACGCCTTATTACGCCTAATAATCGTATTATTGCGCATTATTATGCGTTATTATGCATTATTATGCAACTATTACGCATTATTACACCATTATTACGCGGATATTATGGCGCTATCGAAGAGTATCGCAGCATGAGAATTCACCAAAACGTTAAAATTTAAACCACAAATAAATTCAAATAGCTTGTTAGAAATTAAAATTAAAATTTCAGTAATCCTTAGACGTTGGGTTGATTTTGAAAATAAATTTCCACGTCATTTTTTTTATCGTATAACGAAAGTTTACGAGATGTGCGAGTTTATGAATTTCATAAATTCCATGAACATGTATTTTCTGAATGCAGGCATATTGTTCGAATTTTCTCAATTTTAGTAATAAGTTGGAAAACATACAAAACAATTTAGAATGGAGGGAGTCATCGTGGATCAGATGGTATCGTGCTTGTCTCATGTTCCAACACTGCAGCCTTGGCAGCCGCGATGGCGCGGGTTCGATTCCCGAAGCAGGAAACGACGCTGGATGTGTTTTTCAGAAAGCTTCGCTTCTGTCCCTTGGTATACTACCCCACAGTTACCCTGCAGTTTATAATTAACCCTACAGTACAGTCGCTAATGACCCTGCCAGTCGATGCAACTATAAACCTTCAATTAATAAAAAAAAATTTAGAATGGATAGACATGCAGCTTGGTTACCCATGCTAATAAAAACTGTTACAAAATTTCTTGTTTGAAGAATTTTAAAAATTTTCTGAGTTTAAATTTTTTTACACACCTGAAGGTCAAAAAAGTGTTTGCAATTTTTTTGCGGATTTTTATGAAATATTTCCTAAGAAATAATTCAAGTTTCATTCAGCCCTGTTTTCGGAAAAAATTTTAAACACCTTTACAAATAGCAGAAGAATTTTTTCGAGTACCTGAAAATTTTCTAGTGACAAACATGCACTAGAAAAAAAATTCACAAGACCCAGGAATCGAAATTGGAAATACAGCCTATTTGAAAATTTTTGATTTTGGTATTGAATAAAATTATGTTTATAACTTGTAGTTTAAACATTTTTCTGAACATGTGTGGGGTTTTTTAGCATAGAAATACACTAGAAAAAAAATCGAAAAGATCCAGGAGTCGAAATTAGAAGTACAGAAAATGTTCGAAGTTTGGAATTTGGTATTCAATAGAATTGTTCTCTTCACTTGTGGTTTTATAATTTTTTCAAGCATTTATGAAATTTTTAGGCACAGAAATACACTAGTAAAAAATTTTAAATTATTCTATAACATAATAAATTCAAAATTTTTGAATTTTTCTGTAATCCTAATTTTCACTCCTGGATGTTATCGATTTTTTTCTAGTGTATTTCTATGCTGAAAAGATCCAAAATTCCGAAATTAAAATATTAAAAGTTCGCTGTATTTCCAATTTTTATTTCTGAGTCTCTTAGCGATTTTTTCCTAGTGCATTTTGGTCACTGGAAAACAGAGGCTAATTAAATAGGAATAATCTCTCAGAAAATAATTGAATAAACTCCGCAAAATATGGGGAAGCCATTTTTAAATGAAATTTTTTAATTGTTTAAATTTAAAAATAAAAAATGTGAAAATAAATTGTTTTTAATGCTTATTACAAGCCAACGAGACACTTTCTTACTTTTAGTTGCTTCTCTTAAAGTCAATCACATAGAAAAATATTGAAATCTGATTTTTTTCACATTTATAACATTCTATTCTCTATTCCCCGAAAATTACGCATTTTTACGCAATATTACGCATAATGATTGCGTTATTACGCATTATTACATTATTATTATGTACGGAGTAATACGCGAGTGAATACCCCCTCTTTCTAAATAAAACTTCGATTTCGGACATTCGCAAGGAGATTTTGTTAGTTCCATGACGTCTTCATACAGAAACGGTCTCGATAGTTGAACCAAAAAATTCAATTTCCTGTTCAATGGTGACGTGACAATTATTGAATCCTTTTCGATACTGTTTTTGTACTAGCGTTTTGAATCTCCGTAGCAGTAGAAGTTATCTCTTAAACTGAATCCCTTTCTGTACCCAGTGGCGACAATATTTTTGTGTACACTTTTGGATACCCCAAATCGACCATGAAATATAATATTTTTAATCCATTTTAAATTTGCATATTTCTCTGTTCTTATTTACTGTTTTTCGATTAATAATGAGGTTAAAAGCATTTAAAAACACAATAATAGTCATTCTACGTTGTCAAGATTGATTGCTATACATGGTTACGTTTGACAGCTCCGATCGACTTAAAAGGGATTGGAATCTAAATATTTTCGCTGCCGAATTGGGGATTCAAAAATGGACAGCAAAGGCATTCCTAGGCATTGAAACTTTTAATCCTTTTGAATGCAAGACTTCTTGCCGGGATGCTTTTTAGGTTACTGAAATGAAGGTTTTAAAATTGACAAAAAAAGTTGTAGTATTTTTTCCAGTTTCCAGCTGCCTGGCTTCTGGCTTAACAGGTGAAAAATATTCCCAAAGTAGAGCAAGTTGCTTTAGTTTCACAAACCATACGGGCCATTGCCTAAAAGTAGAGAATGGATATTTTTTACACAAATAAACAATGTTTTTAAATAATCTTCAGAGTAGGAGAGAGTGGTACTTACTGGGTACCAGTATATACTGGATACTGCATACTTACATATTTTGTAACCGAAAAACTGACCATACAAACAGTCGTATGTTTTCACGAGCTAATATGTTATAAACAACACGACTCACTTTCCAGACGGCCCTACAGTCTCATAAAACACTGATTTTGAATAAAGTATTGTACATCACTCGGAGGGTTAGACAGGTCCTTACGTGGAGCTCAACGTTCGCAAGGACGATTTGAAAAACCATGGCCTTCGGTCATAGTTTTACAAC
Organism: Andricus curvator; assembly: GCA_932195095.1. Classification (NCBI taxonomy): domain Eukaryota; kingdom Metazoa; phylum Arthropoda; class Insecta; order Hymenoptera; family Cynipidae; genus Andricus; species Andricus curvator. The sequence goes on from CAKNYM010046144.1 coordinate 73,193, forward strand.
TCGACCAGCAAACATTGATCTCCCCGTAAATACATGTCTAACACTCCGTGTGATTTAATATACTATAATTTAATTTAGCTTTAAGAAAAAGATGATTATATTCTTCATTTCAGAGAACATTTCAATTTTCAAAAAAAAAAAAGAAAAAAGAAAAGCAATGTACCTGCATCTTTTTTTCTGTTACAGGATAACTATAATGCGCTGCATATTGCTGCTATGTATTCTAGAGAAGATGTTGTCAAATTAATTTTGTCAAAAAAAGGCGTAGATCCTTACGTTACTGGTGGGGTAAGTACGAAATAAATTTTAAAAACTATTGAAAAATGTTCAATATAGTCTTCTTCAACAAGTTGTGTATGTAATATAGGAAAGTGAAAGGTTTTAGGCCAAAATTGGTGTTTCTCTATATTACTGTTATACCTTACTGTGCCCGTCAAATGTATGCCGTGTGAGAAAGGGAATGAATACATCTAGCGATGAAAGTAATATAAAGATTAGTACCTATCTATTGCTATTGCTTGAAAATAGTTTTACACCAGAAATTACTTTTATAGTCCTGTTTTTTCTTACAATAACTTCAAACAATTCAATGGTGACTTTATCAATTTTTTTGGGAGCTATTTTGAATTAACCCTAGACTGATAAACATAGCTGGCTCAACCTCTGATGGTTAACTGGGATGATACATCACCCCAAAATTGTACCGTGGCACAATGCTTTTTATTTGTAGTAGAACAACTTTAACCCTTCAAGTACACACTGGGTCAATTTGACCCATGAAAATCTTTGATCGAGGAGGAGTTTCCAAATTAATTTTTAGCTTAAAATATTAACAATTAAAAAAGTTACAATTTTTTTCGCAAAATTCAATTAAAAAAAAAAAAAATTTTCGTGAATTTTTTTAAGTATGTTAAAGACTTTAAAGACACTTATAATACTTATAAGTTACTTTAACATACTTGAGGGTACACCTCTAAATTTTGGTAAGTAAAAAGTTTCAGTAGTTGTGAAGTTACAGACTATCAAAAAGTGAACAGGGTCAGATTGACCGAGAGTGTAGGAGATGTTCGAAAAAATAGGTGTGTACTCGAAGGGTTAATATAGTGCATTTTCTTCGTTTTTGCATAAAGAAAATAATAGCAATAATAACATTCTTTTAATTTTTCCAAAAATTTTAAACAATTTGTTAAGAGCAAAAAAACTAATAATTCCGCAAAGTTGACTTTTCAGATAACAAATTACTTACTTTCTCAACAATATGACCGATTAAAAAAAAAAATGAAATTTAAAAGAATAATAGTCACGCTTTGAGGGAATATGAGCCACATTTGCTTTTTCTACAAAAAACATAATTATTACAACATATGAATTAGAGGGAATCAGAGGAAACTGACAAATGGAAAAGATATTTAAAAATAACAGTAAAATTTATTATTCAAATTAAGATTTATCATTCACATCCTAAAATGGTTTGGAATGTTAAAAAATTGGGTTAGCTGTCCTTTCCACTGACAACACTGTGTCTACGTTGTCGTCGTGACGAGACCGCCCCGGCGTTGCACGGGAAGCGGGTCTTCCTCGCTTACTGGTTGATGGTCCAGCACTTTCCGCATCCTCAATCTGTAAAGCCTAAATCTGTAAACAGTCAGGAACAAATCGATTACTAGAAATGGTTGAACTATCCGAAGTACTATCCGAAGTCTTAAGTTTTGTATGGCGCTTCTAAGTCACAAATCAGCTATACCTTTTTTGTTGCTATTTTTATTAAAGAAACTTTGTTTACATTTTAAACTTGTTAAATTCATGCTCAAAACGTCCAACTGAAATCGTTATGCTAACCGACTGCCTAAGCTCTGAATGACCCTTCAAATTTATAAATTCACTGTACCTCATTTTTTGCTATTTTTATAAAAAAAATTGTTTACACTTGGAACTTTTAAATTCATACTTTAAACATCTATGTGAACCGTTCTAACAAAAAAATGTATATTCACTTACCAAGACAATTCTCGAACTTGAATAGTTAACTGGGGTGATGCATTACCCCAGCCGATTTTCACCGCTGTACAGAACTCACAGAAAACACTAATGCAGTCAATCACTGACCGAGGTCGACTGCCGTATAGTTAAAGTGAATTATGGTTAGGGTCTCGCACCAAACTATACCTGACCATAGTCAGGATAGTACTTTAAGCTTCAAATGGGGTGACGTATCACCCCAGTTAATCACTCTAGGGTTAAGCTGTCCCCCAAAACAAGTATTATATGATACTGTATCATATCATCATATATTATAATTTTATATCGATATTATAGCCGAGGCACCAAACAGCCGTACATCTTGTTGCCTCCAGACAAACAGGAACAGCCACTTCCATTCTTCGGGCTTTATTAGGTGCAGCTGGGCGAGACATCAGACTTAAAGTTGATGGGGTCAGTATATTTAAATCTTAATTTGCTCAAAATCATCATAATTTATTGTGTGGATTTTTAATTTTTATCAAATAATCTTCACCGAAGACGACATTGCTGAAAATTTGCGGAGTAAATTAGTGTGACTTTAATAGAATCCGACCCCAAACTTGCTTTTTTTCTACTTGGAGCAAAATTTAACCAATGCATAGTAAAACGCTTTTTTTGGTACATACCGAGTTTTTTTAACTTTGATTGGAAATTACATTGTACTTTATACGGTGGAGTACACGATTAAAGATATATATATATATATATCCAAAGGAGATAGAGTCGATTGTCCGAAACGAGAAGTGCCAAATTTTCTGGAACAACAATTTTCGGGCAGTAGTCTCCGTTGCGCACTCGAGGCCTGACATTGTTCTCCAAGACTTCGAGAAACGAACTATATTCGTGATCGAATTCTCGACTCCGTCCGAATACAACATCACTGCAAAGGAGAAAGAAAAACAGGAGAGGTATCAAGACCTTAAAAGAGAGCTACAACGACTGTACCCAAAATATTCGGTACAAGTAATTGTGCTTGTGATATGTGCTCTCGGAGGTGCGAAACTATCACTGGTTCGTAACCTTAAAGCCATACCCGCATGCCAAAAATATGCCAAGGCACTTGCGAGATGCATGCAGAAAGCTGTCATCATTGGGTCGCTTCGTGTCCTCAAGACACACGAGGGTTTCGCCGGCCTGTCGTTGTGATTTTGTCATTGACTATGACCACCCATCTCACGGTTGTGAGACGTGGCCATAGGTTTGATTTACCGCGGTGCTACTAGGGGCTATTGACATTTTGTTGGATGGCAGTTGCTCTTAGTGGGACCCTGCTGTGGTTGTTTAACTGTTTTTTTAAATTATATACATATATATATATTTTTTTTTTAACTTTTTTTTCAAATTATATATGACAGCTTTCTGCATCCATTTCGCAAGTGTCTTGGCATATTTTTCGCACGCGTGTATGGCTTTAAGCTTACGAACCAGTGATAGTTTCGCACCTCCGAGAGCACCTATCACAAGGACAATTACTTGCACGGAATATTTTGGGTACAGTAATTGCAAATTTCTTTTAAGGTCTTGATACTTCTCCTCTTTTTCTTTCTCCTTTGCAGTGATGTTGTATTCGGACGGAGCCGAGAATTCGATCACGAATATAGTTCGTTTTTTGAAGTCTTGGATAACGATGTCACGCCTCGAGTGTGCAACGGAGACTTCTGCCCGAAAATCGTAGTTCTAGAAAACTTGGCATTTCTCGTTTTGGACGATTGATTCTATCTCCCTTGGAGCGTTTGGCAGGGGAGGGTCGCGGCCAACAACGTAAGAGCGACAAAGATGGTAATAATACACTCTTAGGGCCGCATTATGTCTGTAGATACCGTTGTTCCCGATAGTATCTGTTCTAGGTATTCAGTGTGTGCATAACAAGCTCTGCACCTATCACTGGGAACTTCTTGACATAAAATGCGCTCACGGTGTGCTATGGTGGAAATGACACCGTCCTGGCATGCGAAAATAAAACCCTCTGTACCTGAATTAAGGCCTAATGATTAGAGGAAAGCAAAAGTTTGCTCCTCCGACAAGGACTGTTTTTCTACATTTCTGTGGAAATTTCCGTGCATTTTCTTGTCGAGGAGCTGTTGGACAAATTTTCCAACCTCTGCCCTCTTTACTTTGTCATCTTTGTCATCTCGTGGTTCCTGACCATCTTTAGGAGAGGATATCTGCCATTCGCAAGGATATAAGCTGTACTTACAACAATTCGGTTATGAAGACAGTAGAGATTCAGAAGTCCGTGTCCGCCTTGACGGCGTGAAATGTATAATCGCGGAACTGACGAATTGATATGCAAGCTTTTATGCATATGCATGATCTTACGTGTGATGACATCAAGGGCCTTAAGCTCGTTCTTCGTTCATTGAACCACTCCAAACGAGTAGAGTAGAACTGGGATGGCAAGCATGTTAGTCGCAGATACCTTGTTCAACGCCGACAGATTGGAAGACCAAATCTGTCGAAGAAGATGCTTGCATCTACTTCGGAGAAACTCCTTCACTGACGTTACGTCTTGAATGCGGCTTTGCGGCATGCCCAGGTATATATAGGTTTCTCCAGTATTAAGATATCGCCAGTAATCTTTCCTTTCTTCAGATTAATTTTGGCACACTTGTCCAAACCAAAGTCCATCCCAATCTCTCCTGTGTAGTTCTTGACGATATTCTTAGCAGTTTGAAGTTTGATTTTACCAGAGGCATAGATCTTCAGGTCATCAATATAGAATACATGTGTGACCTTATTCTTGCGCTAATTAGTGTCACCACAGAGGTATCCAGGAGTGCTCATGGTATCACCTTGAAAGACACCCCTCTGGAAGGTGACGTTGTTCGTTGTACACGATAATTTCTAGACGAGATAGTAAATCTAGTTTTCCAAAGAGGCATCAATCTCTCTATGCATCTCACTATGTGTGGATGTACCTTAAAGCTTTCCAACAGACAGATGATCAGTCTATGAGAAGTTGAATCGAAAGCTTTCCGGTAGCCAATCCAGGCCATTGACAGGACGCGCTGATAGGCTGCAGTGTCTTTACAGACACACCTGTCAATTAGCAGGTTCTCTCGACAGCTTGCTACGCCTTTTTTCGAACCACGTTGTTCGTACATCTCTCGCCATACAGGCTCAATTCGTCGAACAATCCTGTTGTTTAGGACAGCTGTAAAGATCTTATACAGTGTGTTCAAACAAGTTATTGGCCTCTAATTCTACGGGTTGGAGAAGTTGCCTTTTTTCGGCATGAGTATAGTGCGTCCTAACACCAGCCACTGCGGAATGGGCGTCTCCGACTTTAAATATGAGGTTGTCGCAAAACTCCTTAAAGCGGATGATATTGTCAGTATCTTTATTCAACTCTAGTGTTTTCCGGATCTTGTACACCTCTCTCCAAAAAGTCTCTACCTCCTTGGGCTTGGGTGGATTTTTTTACAGAAACAGGGAGATCGCTGAAGAGGCGCGATGTGTCAACGAGAAACTGTTGATTCTTCCTGATCCATCTCTCCTTTTTCTGTATTCTCTTCCTAGCGTCAGATAACAGCCGTATTTTGTCAATAATATGCTGCTTGATTGTCAGCAGCTTTGACTTGTTTAGTGTGTGATTCAAGATCCTCAGTTCTTGGGCGAACCTTCGAACCATTTTCGTGAACGGTCTACCACATGTTATGTAGTCAATCACACATTGAACACGGGACGCATTCTGTCAAGCAGCGGTTCGGAAAGCGCTCCGCGTACATATCCATTTTTCCGGAGGTTGTCGGCTTGATTTCGCAAAGATTGATGCGAAACGTGCTGAAGCTCTGGATGTTTCTGGCACCACAGAGTGTGCATACGCGCCATAGAGCCTCTGCGAATAGGGATAATGCTGGCATCGTAGCAGTCTAGCACGTCGTCCCTGAGTTGATCCGTCCACTCAATGTGGGCGTTTCACCGGTTCGTCGTCGTGTTTCCATCTAAATTATTTTTAGCACCTCGAACTCTAGGATGATCGGCATTGTCTGCTGACTCATTGTCGGGTGCTCTGCGCGTTCGATCGTTTTGAACCGCATCTACAACATTTTGGTGTTTTGGTAGTTTCATTGTTGTTCCCACGAGCAGCTAGGGAAAGGGCTCGTCCATCCTTGTAGAGCCCCGCGTGCAAGGATAAGGTTAGTACTCTAAGAGGTCGCCCGGTATCCCAGAGTCATCGTTTAAGACACCTTACCCAGGTGCCATTCAGCTTTCGGCACGGTTGTTTCGCCTTCGCTTAGGGGTTTTTCCTTCGGGACCATCCCTGGACAATTATCCGCGACTGCTTATTAATCATTGTAACCATATTCGGCAGAAACCCTTGGTACAGGGACCCTCTATCCGCAACACGAGGACGCGTTCGGCGGCTTTGTCATAGGCCCTTCAGTTCTATTCCAAAGGAATCGAAACCGAAATATAAATATATATATATATATGTATATATATATATATATATATATATATATATATATATATATATATAT